>APFE030862088.1:288456-360949 GCA_000404065.3 Pinus taeda
GGGAATACAAGAGGTGGTCATGCTTGTTGGACTCCCTTGTAACCCCTATGGGTACCCCTTCGAGTAGTAGCACATTAGACAGAACCGTGCATGGACTGTCTTCCAAGTACCCTCTGGGTATATTGGAAGCCCCCTAGCTCCTTTGAAACCTCGCCATAGATAAATCGTCGACCGTCTTGCTGCTACAGTACACCGAGAATAGCACTCAGAGAGATTACTCGCCCGTATGATAGGGTAGTCGGGTTGTATAGCTAAGGGTATGGTTGATCCTCCTTAGTTAGAGCCCTGAAACGTTGGGCCGAGTACTACTATCAGACCCTTATGTATATTGCGATCTGTAGCACCTGACACTCCTCGAGATCATAGTTCCCTTTTCTATCTCTGGATCATGCATAATCTCTGCCAGATCAGATTTTGCAAGTGGGGTTTGTAGTAGCAGCAAAAATCAGTCTCGCAATTCCAATTTAATAGAACAGCCATTCATATCTATTAGATCCATCAGATCCACAACAGCGATCTGTTCCATCGCTCAGAGCTATCTGATCAGCCATTTAGATCTCTTAGATCCACCAAATCAGCCATCCAGATCTGAGTAGTTGTGTGGGGTTCCTATACCGGGGTGTGATTTTCGCAGGACTTTTGGCAGCATTGACATTTTGGGGATTCAGCTACTACAGTATTCCTAAGCAAGGAGTAAAACTCCTTGCTTAGGAAAAAAAAAATGAGCCGCTTATTAGTGATCTAACCCATAAGAATCAGGACGAGCTGAGCAAGGTGGTACCATTCAATTGTTAGTGCCAAAAAAAAAAAAAATCAGGCGGTCCCAAATTTCAAGTACATCTGATCGGTGCATGGTAGAAACTAGAGCTCAATCTATGGCCAATGAGAAGATCGACAAACTTGAACAATCCTTGAAAGAGCTCCAAGAATAGCTGATGACACTAACTAATGCACTCTCTAAGGGCAATGTGGAAGCCTGCGAGGAGGCGTATATTGGCAATGAACAAAGTGAGGGTGAGTCTAGCCACTCTCTTCACCTCTGGGGCACCCACCAACAATCTCATTCGTGACCACCCAAGCTGGATATTCATAAATTTGATGGTTCTCACCCGGTAGCATCGGTAGCACAAATGGAGCAGTATTTCAATCTGAATTACATCTTAGATCATGAGACTCAACTTATGGTAGGAAGCATGTACTTGGACAATGAAAGATGGTAATGGTGGCAATGGCATCAACGTTGCAATGGAAGGTTCTTGACTTGGGACACCTTCAAAAAAAATCTTATAGAGTGCTTTGATCATGACTCTGCTTTTTTGGGTCGTCTCACTAAGCTCCGACAGACTGGTACATTGGATGAATATATTACAGCATTTGAAGCCTTAGCTTTCCGCACTTCGGGTCTCCAAGATGCATTCTACACGAAATGTTTTATCAGTGGTCTTAAAGAGGTGATACAAGCTCACGTCCGACTGCACCACCCTCCCACATGGTCAGAGGCTTGCAGCGTAGCTCATAAAGTTGAACGTGCTTTAGCGGCCCAATCCAATCGCCCAAATTTCACCGCCAAGGGTCACCCCCCACAAGTTCACAGCACTACTCAAACACTCAAGGTTCAAAATGTGTCACCTGCAGAAATGGAAGAAAGAATAAAGTAGGGATTATGTTACTACTGTGATGAAAAATACTCCCCAGGTCATAAATGCAAGGAGCCCAAATTCTTTCAAATTGATGCTACTGATTACAGCTCATCGGAGGAAGCCCCACCACTTGAGGAACCTGAGGAGGATGAAGAGGAAAACCAAAAGGACAATGTCCCTAACGAACCAGTTATTTCGCTACATGCTTTGGCAAGGATTTCTTCACCTCAAACTCTCAAAATCAGAGGTTTTATTAAGCACCACCCAGTAGTAGTCTTGATTGATAGTGGAAGCACACATAATTTTATCCATCAAAGAGTCGCGGAAGCAGTCCATTATTTTGTACAAGCCGTTTCTAACTTCCAAGTCCAAATTGCGGATGGGGGAACACTGAAATGTGAAGGTCGCTGTGAAAATGTCAAACTTCAAATGGGGGATTATCAGTTGAAGACCCACATGTTTGCCATACACATGGGAGGGTGCGACATTGTCCTCGGTGCTGAATGGCTTCGCACACTTGGGCCAATCACAATGGATTTCCAGGAGTTATATACGATCTTTAAGCAGAACAACTGCACACATACCCTCCATGGACTCCAGGCGGGAGCTCCCTCTATCATCAGCTCACATAGGATGGAAAAATTGTTAAAAAAGGGCCATCATGGAGTTATAGCTCAATTTAATGCCATCTAGTCCGTCGAACCCAATTCTTTGCAGATTCATCCTGAGATGCAACAGATTTTAAATAACCATCTGCCAATCTTTGACAAGCCTCATGAGCTTCCACCGTTGAGAGGGGAACATGATCATAGCATCACCTTAGTCCCAGGGGCCCAACCACCAAATGTGTGCCCATACAGATATCCGTTCACCCAAAAGAATGAAATAGAAAAAATAATCAAGGAACGTTTGGAAGCAGGCGTCATTAATCCTAGCAATAGTCCTTATTCATCACCGTGGTCATGGTGCTCAAGAAAGATGGGGAATGGCATATGTGTCCAAACTTCAGGGTCCTCAATAAGTTGACAGCCAAAGATAAATTTCCCATCCCGGTTGTTGATGATTTGCTGGATGAACTCAATGGGGCTCAATTCTTCACTAAGCTGGATCTTTGCTCAGGCTACCACCAAATTCGCATGAAATAAGTCGACATTCCAAAGACTACTTTCAGAACTCATGAAGGCCATTATGTGTTCCTGGTCATGCCATTCGGTCTTTATAATTCCCAATCTACTTTTCATAGCCTTATGAACCACCTCCTCAAACCATATCTCAGAAAATTTGTCCTTGTTTTCTTTGATGACATCATCATCTACAGTTGCACTTGGGTTGCACATCTTCAGCATGTAGATCTACTCTTGCAACTGCTCCGCAAGCATAAATTATTTGTTAAGATGTCCAAGTGTTCTTTTGGCATGGAAGAAGTTGAATATTTGGGCCACATTGTGGGGCGTGATGGTGTTAAGGTGGACCCCAAAAAGATCCAGGCAATGCAAGATTGGCCTCAACCTAAGACCTTGAAGAGCCTGAGAGGATTTTTGGGTCTCACATGCTACTATCACAAATTTGTTCGCAATTATGGTCACATTGCGCAGCCCCTCACTCAACTCCTCAAGGAAAATTCATTCTTCTGGAATGATGAAGCACAACAGGACTTTACAGCTCTCAAAAATGCCATGTGTTCCACTCCAGTCTTAGCACTACCCAACTTCAACAAATCTTTTGTCATTGAATGTGATGCTTCGGGTATGGATATTGGGGTAGTCTTAATGCAGAAAGGTCAACCCTTAGCCTTCACAAGCCAACAACTCAATGGGAAGAATCTGGGACAATCTACCTATGAGAAGGAAATGATGGCCATCTTACACGCAGTAGATACCTGGCAACCTTACTTATTGGGGCGACATTTCCAAATCCACACAGACCATCACAGTCTTAAATATTTTTTGGAGCAACACCTATCCTCCCCACAACAAAATAAATGGCTCGCCAAAATGTTGGGATATGATTATGATATCATTTACAAGAAAGGGCACGAAAATATTGTTGCAAATTCATTATCTCGCCAATTTGAGGAGGAAAGTACCATGCTCACAATTTCCCTTCCCATTCCAGAATGGATTGAAGAGGCTCGTAGGGAATGGCTTTCACATCCCTAGCTCTCCCAACTTATTATTCAATTGCAGGTGAATCCAAATTCCACCAAGGGCTACTCGTGGCAGGATGAGATTCTTCGCTACAAGGATAAAGTTGTAATATCACCAACATCCACCCTCTAAAGCCGCATTTTGGCAGAGTTGCACTCATCACCCACTGCCGAACATTCAGGCTTTGAGAAGATGTATGCTCGCACTAGAAGATCATTTTTTTGGATAGGCATGAAAAAGGACATCCTTACTTCTGTAGCGGAATGCGATGTCTGTCAGCACCACAAAGGGAAGACAGTCAAAGCACCAGGCACATTACAACCATTTCCCATCCCGGCATCAATATGGATAGAGGTTTCTATGGATTTCATTACAGGTCTTCCAAAGTTAGGAAACAAGTCAGTCATCATGGTGGTTGTAGACTGACTTTCTAAATATGCTCATTTTTGCGCCCTACCCCACCCTTTTACACCAACGTTGGTTGCTCAATATTTCATGGATCAGATCTTCAAATTGCAATGCATGCCCACTTCTATTGTGTCTGATTGTGACCCAATCTTCACTAGTAATTTTTGGCAGGAACTCTTCAGGCTACAAGGTACCCAACTAAAACTCAGTACTTCCTATCATCCACAAACGGATGGTCAAACTGAAGCAGTAAACAAATGTATGGAAACCTACCTTATTTGTTTCACTTTAGAAAAGCAACATCTTTGGGTACAATGGTTGCCGCTAGCTGAATGGTGGTATAACACAAACTATCATGCCACCACCAAAGTGACTCCCCATGAAGCAGTTTATGGTCAACTCCCTCCTTCCCCTACTTCTTATATCAAGGGGTGCTCAAAGGTATAAGCAGTGGATCAACTCTTACAAAACTGCACAACCATGCTCACCCATCTTAGAGAGAATCTTCATCAAGCTCAAAACCACATCAAGCAACAGGTAGATCAGCATTGCTTAGAGCGCCAATTTCAAGAAGGGGATCAGGTATTTTTGAGGCTACAACCATATAAGCAAACATTACTCAAAGACAAGGGTTGTCAGAAACTATCTCCAAAATTCTACGAACCATATTGAGTACTTCAGCGCATTGGAGAAGTGGCCTACAAGCTAGCTTTGCCACCCACTGCAAAAATCCATCCAGTTTTCCATGTCTCATGCCTCAAGAAAGTGATTGGGAACAATTGCAGAATTCAAACCAGTCTACCTGAATTGGATGAATAAGGGTCAATCTGGCTCCAACCTGAACAGGTCCTAGACACACGAGAATGGCACCTACGTGGCCGCATGATCAAGGAAGTCCTCGTCAAGTGGAAAGACACCTCTCCGGAAGATGCAACCTGGGAACCAACCACTATTCTTTAGCAGTTTCCGCAGCTTCAGCCTTGAGGACAAGGCTATTCTTAAGGGGGAGGGCATGTTACGGCCCCACCCTAACCCCCTTATTTATGTAGTAGGATCGAGTCATAGTTATAGTTAAGTAAAGAGTCAATAAAGCCCATATTAATAATTGTAAGTGGTTAACCCGCATTTAATGACGGGACCACAGTTTGTTGCAAATGGGCCATGGTATTAGATAGATGGTATTAATAAGAACCATGGTATTGCTCCATGGTATTGCATGTATGAGTCATATATAAAGGGTAGAGACTCCCTATGAGGAGCATCGTGTCTTATTTTGTAATCGAGCTCTGCTCTATTGGAGGTTGCCCCCTCGAAGAGGCAAGTGAACATTGTTTTCTGAATAATAAAATACTTGTTATTATTTCTCACTATTCTATGTTCTAGGTATATTTCTTCGCATATTCGGTATTCTGGTATCGTCTTTTAGGTTAAGAGCATAACACTTCGCCCTTCAACACTTATGTTTCATACTCAATACTTAGTTCTCTTATCTCAGCCCTCTTCTTTTGCACAGGCACTCTCAGCCACTCATGACAGCTTGGGCACTCTCAACCTCTCATAGAAACTCAAGCACACTCTTAACCTCTCTCCATAGCAACATCACACACTCAGATCTCTCCACTCAACTCCCTCAACATTGCATTTCCCCAACTGAAAAATTTTTCTAAGCCTTTTTGTTCACTATGGACATAGCGCTCCATGCCCCTACAACTGAATTAATTTTGTGATTGACCTTCTCAATTTTCTTCCATACTGAGAAATAATTATTTTTCAAGTTGCAGGCTCAAAGAGCTCTTCCATTAATTTTTGTTTATGTTAGCAACATGGGTCTTCAATGCACGGGACATACTTTGAAATGGCAATGTGAGCTTTGTTCTGATCTTTTGCACTTTAGCAATATTATCCATTTAATTCTTCATGGTTTGCATGGAAGATCACAGATGGCGAACTCTACTTGAACCAAGCCCATTAAAGCAATTTTGCACATCGTGGTCCTTACATCCTATTGTCATTGTGACAATGACCCTCCAAATTTTTACCTAACTCGATTTTGGAGCCTATGTGAACTGTCATCTCAATCCACCTAGTTTTGTCACGTTTGTTTTTTTATTCTTATGTTTTTTCTAAGTGTCGTCACCTAAGCTTTAGAAGTGATTGTGTTATTTTTTCCAAGGTTAGGTAAAGCCATAACTTTTCTTAACTTAGAAACTAGCATTTTTCACCATGCTCACACACGAAAAAAATGCAAAAGCACACAAAAGTAAACAAAAGCAAGTAAAAGCACTTTTAAGTAAAAAGCACACTTCAAGATGATGAAGACATACTCTTGTGTTGAGCACACTCCTTCAAGCTGCAGGATTGCACCCTCCTTGAGCCCACTCCTTCATGCTTAAAAGGTCTGCCCTCCTTGAGTGCATTCCTTTGGCACGAAGATATGCACCCTTCTAGAACTCATGCATGTGCTTCCTTGTTTCATGTGAGTGCACTCCTATAAAATAGGAGCCCACTTTACTTCTCTTAACTAACTCATTCAGTTTTCGAAAAGTGGCATTCATGCATGAGATGGATTTGCATGTAATATATTTTAAACCAACCCAATTAATAAGTATTTCTCATAATCATTCTCATATGGGTTGGGCGCACATATTTGGATCAAGAATCTCCTCGTCGACCTTCATTCAAAGTAAGTTTTGCATGTCTATTCTATTGGTTTTCTTTCATGTTTTTGTTGTTGATCTTGCTTTCCTTGCAAGCATTTATTTTCTTTTTATTCTATTTATTGGTGTTTCAATTCATTCTTTCCTCTACAATTTTTAATTTGTTTTCATAGGTTATGGCTTTTCATATTCCTTAACTCTTCACATTCTAATCATGATTATGAAAGCACCCATAAAAACTTGTATATATTTCCTCTCCACATTTCTATCATTCAATCTTGTTGTTGGACTTTTCCTTGAGCCATTCTATGACAAAGTTCACTTTTGGAAGTTGAATCCCCGACTAACTCAAAAAATTGTGTCCAGAGAAGATAAATTTTCCTATAGAGCGCACTCCTTTGTCACAAAGAATTGCGCCCTCCTTGAGCACATGAGTGCACCCTAAAGGCTTAAATGTTCTCCCTTTGTATCTTCAGCATGTGCTAGTGCATCCTCCTTGTCATATTAAGTCCATGAGTGCACCTTGAAGGCCTTAAGGCCCCAAGCTTCACTCATTCATCTCTTTAGAGTGCACCCTTATGCCCTCTTAGTCTCCTTGAGCGCATGAGTGCACTTTGAAGGCCTGAATGAACTTCCTTCATGCTTTGTCAGTGTGTCGAGCACCCTTTATGTTTTCTCTCTCTTGCTTGAGCGCATGAGTGCACTTCAAAGCCCCAAATGACCCTTGAACTTCCTTCATGCTTTGAAAATGCACCCTCCTTATTTTAGTGCATATTTCTTTCCCATGCAAGTAGTTATGTGCCATCATTGATAGGCTTACATTCTCAGTTACATTTGATGGCTCTTTAAAAATGATTTTCTAAGCTATTGCTTATAATAGATAAAATATTTTATAAACCAATCCTTGTCACCATGAGTGTGCTTCCACATACAAGTGTTCGAGCTACAAGTATTGTTACTCTTTCATCATATGTTGGAACCATGCCTCCCACTAAATGTCAAGTGGCCTCCAAAGAAGCTTCAGAGGCAAGCAATGAATAAGTAATTGAAGTTACAAAGCCTTCCAATCCCATATATGCAAATACATAATGCTTCATAGATAAGTATATTGAGGTCACATGGAATGACAAAAGATACACATTCATGCAAAAATAGTTCATTGAAAACTTAGAAGATTTTAAAGTATACATCAATATCAAGTGGTCCAGGATATATAGGATCGCATGCAGATTCCCAGTCATCCCTTTTTCAGAAGTGATTGATTGGATTCTTGCACACATGGATCATTCTCACCATGTGCTTCGTGGCAAAAGCAGTGGTCATCTTTCTACCTATTATGGAGAAGACATGCAGACTTACTATAAGATGCTTAGGCCCATCGAATATGCTAATAATAGCTTTTATACTAGATGGGTTGATCTTGAAAAAAGTGACTTCATTAAATCTTGGTGTTGAGAACCTGCTAAGTTCTGACACTGCCCATCTATAGCTTACCCAACTAGGATTCTCAAGGATGTATATCAATACCTCATTATTATGTGTTGTCGGTTGCATAGGAAAAGGAACATTGAAGTGTTTGAAGAAAACTCGATATATATGCTCAACATGGTAGTTACCCATGTTAATATCTTCAATTGGGCATATATACTTTCTTTTGAGTTGCATTGTCATGTGGGGCTGGCAAAAGAATCTTACCAGAATACTATATGTATGCATTTATTTTGGGTGGAATTTGTGCACGATATGCTTTCCCTGGAATGTATTGGAACTAGACCTCATAGAATAAGTTTCTAGTCTACTTCCACTACAGGGTGTTGTCAAAATCAAGTTTTAGAGGGGCATATGATAGGTTGACAAAGCATTTCTTCAGAGTCATATTCCATATGACATATGAGATTGATTATCCTTATATGAGCTATCAGGTGAAGGAGTCACTACATGATATCATGGATTGGTTTGTTGTGCCTAAAGGTACATATATTAGATGCTTTGGATGTCGTATCTCTCCTCATCTCATGTCACAATATGTGACTAATAAGGTTGTTTTTCAAGAAGTAGCATATCAGTTGGAAAAAGGGTTGTCAGGATTTCTTCATAACAGGATGAAACCCCTTGGCCCACCTTCCCTTTGAGGATCAAATTATATGAATTGAAGAGCTACATGGTGGAAAATGAAGAAATGCAAGAGCTAGACCGCTTTCACTTTGCATTTAAGGATTTTCTTGGATATGATCCCAGGAGAGTGTGCAAGAAGAATTGTGAAATGATTGGTTTCAATTGGGGATATTCATTAATGTTTATCGCAAAAGATGAGAAGGTGAAGAAATGGTACAACGTAGTTAGAAAGACACATCCAGGAGTTGAAGTCAATTCTCCCCAAGTTCTACCATCTCAAGATGTGTAGGTATGGGAGGCAGTGCAAACAACTTCTCAAGCAAAGAGTGTATCTCTTAGGAAAAGGATCAAGCATGATTCGACAACAGAAAGCAACAAGAGAGGGAGATTCGATCCTTTGAATACAACTATTCAAGATGAATAGGAAATGAGAGAATTAGAAGAATGGGAGAAGAGGAATCAAGATGATTTGCTCATGAATCAATAGGAAGAAGAAGAAGAAAGAAGGAGAGTAGAAGAGGAGCAACAAGGGAAGTGACATGAGGAAGAAGCAACATACAGACTGGAGGATGAAAAATTGACTCAGGAAAGAGAGGAAGAGTTGGAGGAAGATGATGTCATCTGACCTATAGATGATGAACCATGTTCTCCAGAAGAACCTCCTCTTACTGGTGTTCATCTCCCATTCGATGAAATAGGAATCACACCTCCACCAAAAGACAGAGTCATGGATGTGTGCAATGTCACGTTTGATCAGCTCAAGAAGAGGATCGTGCAACAAATGCATAGATACTTCCCGAATCATCCTAAGAGCTTAGTCTCATTATCTATAGAAAAGGTGATAATTGCTAATACTAGAAGGAACCCTAGGGAAATAGTGGCGACAAATCACAATAGTTGTTGAATGAGAATGCAAGATTAATAAAGGAATTTGTTGCAGTCAAGAAACAAGCAGAACATCTTATTGTAGAAATCAATGGTTATCTTCACACAACTTTAACACAACAGAATGGAAGTTAGACATGCAGGAGGAAGTGGGGCCAATGGAGAATTCCATGGCATGGTTATATGATGAAATGATACTTCTACAAAAAGTAGTGGCTCTTGTCTTTGGTATTCAGAAGAAAGCACAAGAAGTCTTAAAGCCCTTGAAAGTGAAAAGCATAGTAGTTGATTAGCTCTAGGAATGGGCTACCAAATATCTGAATGTTTCACAACAGTTGGATAGAAAGAAAGGATTTTCATTGAAATGGACCGAGTACAGCTGAGACTCCACAATCAGAATTATAACCATCTTGGATAACATACAACTAACACTATCGTTGCTTATAGTTGACTACATAATGGTTTCAAGTCTCTAGCACAGAAACATGGGATGCCTTTAGTAGGATCAATTGAAGAAATAAGAGGTAGAGAAATCATATTTTAGGAAATAAGGTAGTACATAGAACAAATCAAACAAGCAATAAAACAAGAAGGCCTAGAGATCACCAAAGGCATTATTATATAATATGCCATTGCACCATTCAAAGCTCACATGAAACTTTCATGGCTATGGAATAATGTACAATCAAGCTCCAAGACCATATTGACAGAAGCAATGGAGGTGAAGATGTGGTATGTAGCGGACTTGCCGGTTTAGATCAAAGCCATCTCTACGAAGTTCATAGCATGACGCACATATATCTCCAATGAGCTCCATGAGGAAGAAATGACTTGTAAATTTGATAACATTTTGTGCTATCACTAGGTTTGCCTCATATATCCACCATCTTATATATAATTTGTCTTTTATAGAAAGTTGTATGTAATGAACAACAAGATACACATGTGGAATGTGAAAATACACATATGGAATGTAAAAAGTCATGTTTATAATATGAAAGGTTGTATGGAAGCTCATAGGTCATAGAAGTTGAAGAATCATGAGGAAACTTAAAAGTCAATATCATTTTTATAAATAGTTCCTCATAACTCAAGCAAGGGGCTTGGATTCGTGGAGTCTTGCCTTGGCTTCTCTTGTAGTGCATAAGATATAGATCATTATTTGGAGAAGAAATATGTGGCTTCATGTTCCACTACTACAATTTTTCATCTATGTAACAATGTACTTGGGATCTTTCATTTATAACTAAAATCTCTATGAGACAACATGTTAAGTCCCTATACTACTAGTGTAACCACTTATTGTTTTTTTTTTAACAAAGTCGGTTGCTATATTAGTGGCTGAAAAAAGAAGAGGAGTCGAGGCTCCTGAAGTACATTAGGTGTCGATGGCAGCTTGGATCAAGGGAGTTACAAAATGGAGATTTATCCTTGATCCTTTTCCTGCTTGTTCTACTTCTAACATTACCTGAGCTACTATAAATTCTTACATATTGAGACATCCAAAATTGACATTTGCAAAACATTTTAATCTATGACAATATGACTGATTTGCCTTGCGGTGGATTCCTCCAGTTGTTGATCCACTCCCTCCTGTTTGGCACTTGAAGAACTGGTGACTGCATTATTTTTCTTGTCCATCATATACTGCAGGATTGAAATCGATTTTTCCACATGGCTACATCGAATTGATAGTTGACTGAACTGTTCGTGGAGAGAGGCAACCCTGTGCAGAAAGAGGTCTATTTCAGCTCTGTATTTCTCATTCAAGATGCGATTTTGATCTTCAAGCCTCATCTCCAAGATCTTCTGTTGATTCTCCAGGATGCGATGTTGGGCCCTGACTTCTTCTAACTCTGCTTTCAAGTCTGCGCAGTGCAGACAATCTTCACTGCGAGCCATGAAAATAGTTGGAAGTGGTTGGGAGGAGGAGCAAAAGTAATCAATGAAAGGGAGAAGACGCACTACGCGGATAGCAGGAATGGCGAGGGAACATAAGTCTCAACAAAAGATTTGAGGGCCTGAAAACGCCTGAAGGCGCAAAATTTAGAGGGCCTGGAACCGCCTGAAGGGGATCTTGACCTGAGGATCGGATAGGCGCGAAAAGGGCGGAGACTGCCTCTAGAGCGAGCTACAATAAACTGCCTGCGAAAGAGCACTTGTGAACAGAGGCAAAAGGAGGCAGACATCAGGCGATAGGGGAGGGAGAGATGAGTGCTTATGAGAGAAGAACGGGGGAATAATAAATGTGAGCGTTGAATGGAGATTAGGTGGGAGAGGGACTGACCATTCACGAGCTGCTGACAAACCTGATTATATTCCTGAAGGGTCCTTGAATCGGATCTTATGGGAGATCTGTCGGCGTTTCTGCTGAGATTATCATGCTTATTGTATGTTTTATATATTTCACGATCTTGAAATATTTTGTTGCAGAGTGCAATCCCTTGGTCTGCCCGAGGGACATGATTAATTTCAGCCCTGTCAGTAATTTTGGGCTTGGCGTTGTTGGATTTGTGAGGAGTCACGGCACAGGTTGGTAAGTTTCTGTGGAGTTACATCTTAAGGTGCCAGTTGTTCTTCCACACGCGTTGTTGGCACTGTCGTTCGCCTTCTTATTAAGGCTTCGGAGAATATGGAAATATTGAATGTCTTCCATTGTCTGGTGGAGGATTTGGTTGCGTCGATTAACTTGCTGAAGCAGCGTGTTTGGAGAGTTCTGTTGATGAACCATTAAGTGAATTACAACTGAGGAATCCCCAAATACCATTGCTTTCTTTATTCCCAGTTTTCCTAATTGAGTTAGGCCCTGAAACAGAGCTAAAGCTTCAACTCTATTATTCGAGACCTTCCCTAGACTCCACTCATACCGAAGAATGCACTCCCAATTGGCATTGAAAATCAGTCCCCCTGCTCCAGCTATGCCAGGGTTTGATTTTGATGCCCCATCAAAGAATAGATAGAAGCAGTTGTTGTTTTGTATCGAGTTGGTAAATTCCTGGTCTTTTAGTCTGATTTTCCATGATCTAGCTTTTGCAATGTTCTGTGCCTCCCTCTTATTACTTTCCTGTACATTATGATGTCTTTCCAAAATGTAACTTATTAAGTCTCGTTCCTCCACACTGTAATTTGTTGCATCTATTTTCCCAGTGGTGTTGATTGAAATAGCTTCCAGAGCAAGGCTTTTAGCTTTGCTGCAGGCTGTTCGTCTGTTTGAGCTCTTATCTCGGAAAAAAAATTATTTCTAGCTAGCCAGATTCGCCACAGCAGGGTGTGAGGGAGAGTATTCCATACTCTCTTCACCAAGCTGCTTCTTTTTTCTTTCCAGGGACAACATTTTCTCCATTTGTAGATTGTCTCAGCTATGTTGTGTTGAGTTTCCCAGGTTAGGTTTCCAATGGAGGACATCTTTTTCCAGCATTCGACAGCGAAGGGACATTCTATAATGCATTGTTTCTTCAGCCTTGCAACAGTTGGAACATCTGGATGGGCCATTGATGCCTCTTCTTTTTAGGTTCCCTGTTGTTAGAATTTTGCCTTTCAGCAAGAGCCATATAAAAAATTTGGTTTTTGGGAGATCTTCTATTCGCCAAGCGATTTTCCAATGATTCCACAAACTTATCTGGAAGGTGTTGTTGCAAATGTGTTGATGGCATGCTTTTATTGTATAGTTTGTTCCTGTTGAATCCCATTGAAAGCCATCTGTTTCCTCTTTTTTGGTGGGGGATTTACTATGAAGGAGCATCTTCAGATAGCTGAGATTAGGTTCTAAAGCGATGGGTATCTCTGGGAAAGACCAGCCCGTCCAAGCATGAGAATGAGGGTCCGAGCTGGAGATTTGGTCTGAGTTGTGAATACCTCTATTATTGAGATAATTGATGACTGGAGTGGCCTCTTTATGCATGATCAAGGGTTGTTGCCCCAGGATTTTGTCCGTTCCAAAGTTGATGTTGGTTCCCCCACCTGGGACTTTCGAAGTATTTTGCATCATAATAGGAAGTGCTTTCTTGCATAACCTCCAGATTTTAGTGGAGTCTCTGTTGGGCATATTGGAATCAAGGAGTTGTTGCCTGGGAAAGTTTAGGTATTTGATCTCCAGCACCTTTTTCCACCACACTGTGGGTCCTGTTATTAACCTCCATACCATTTTCGCACCAAAGGCTAAATTTAAGATTTTTGGAGATCTGATACAAAGACCTCCTCTATCTTGGATTTGAATGACATACTTCCAACTGACTAGATTGAACTTGCTTTTATCGTTCTTTCCCCCTTGCCAGAGGAAGTGGCGAAGAGCAACTTCCAATTTATGATGAAAAATGGCAGGAGCCTGATATAGAGAGAAGCGATAAAGGGGAAGGGAAGTGATACCTGATTTTAATAGAATGAGCCTACCTGCAGGGTTAAGCCATAGTGTTCCCCATTGCTGCACTTTCCTTTTTACTTTGTCAATGATCCCGTTCCAAGTTTCAACCTTTAGAGGGCCCAAACTCACTAGCATGCCCAAATAGGAAAAGTGGGTCCATTCCAAGTTGCATGTGACACCAAATATATTTGCAATGTTGTGGGCAGTTTGGTTTGTAATGTTCCATCCATAGGCACAGCTTTTGTGCTGGTTTACTAAACCTCCAGAGTACCCCATGTATTTCTAGTAGTTTCTTGAATTGTCTTGCAATTGTAGTGGAGGCGCCCCCAATTAATAATGTGTCATCTGCAAACTATGAATAATTAATATTTTTGACTCCATTTCCAAATTTGATACCTGTTATAAGACCCACTCTTCTATTGTGGTCCAAGACTTGACTGAAGGATTCTACCATGAGGATGAAGAGGTAGGGGGAAAGTGGGCAACCCTGTCTGAGACCCCGGGAGGATTGGAAAGTTTCACCTGGTCTACCATTGATCAGGGGGGAGATCCATGGTCCAGATATACAGGCAACAATAATATTAATGAAGGGAGTTTCGAAGCCCATCTTTTTTAAAACAGCAATTAAGAAGGAGTGCCTTACTCTATCGAAGGCGTTTCCCAGATCAAGCTTTAGAATGAATCCTTTCTCTTTCCTGGATAGGCTCGAGTGGATGGCTTCTTGAACGAGAAGGATGGATTCAGTGATATGTCTATTGGGCAGAAAACCTCCTTGATTTTCAGATATCAAGGAGGGGAGGAGGGGCTTGAGTCTCGTAGCTAGAATTTTGGTAAGAATTTTGTAATAAGAGTTGCAAAGGGATATGGGGCGAAATCTGGAGAAGGAGGAGGGCCGATTTTCCTTGGGTATGAGGGCCAGGAAGGTGGAATTGGTGTATCCTCCAAGTTTCCCTTTCCTTTGCGTCCATCGAATCATCTTTGTCAAATCTTTTTTTATCAGATTCCAGAACTCCCTATACAAGTAGGTGGGGAATCCGTCGGGCCCTAGTGCCTTATCCGGATGCAAGATCCAAATTGATCTTTAAATTTCCTCTTCTTCGATTTCTTTGCTTAGATTGTCATTCATCTCTTTAGTGACGCCTTTGGGCAGATGTTGTAGCAAGTCAAAGTAGTCTTCTGCCCCTTTGACTTCAGTTAGGAGGTCTTTGTAATGCTTAGAGGCTGCATTCTTTATGGCCTCTTGAGTGTTGTGCCTATTTCCTTCGCTGTCCATGATTGTATTTACATTATTTCTGAGCTTTCAAGCAGTGGCATGTTTATGGAAGTAGCTTGTATTTTTATCTCCCCCTTGTAGCCATAATTTTCTGGATTTTATGCGCCATTTGATTTCTTCCTCCCTGTTAATGTGGGTCAGCTATGCGTATAAAGCGTTCTCCTGCTCTTTATTTTGTTGCGATAATCCATGCTCTTCTATCCTTGCCTGCACCTCTTCTAATTCATTTTTTACTTTCTTTTTGGTCTCCTCTGGATCCTAATAACTTTCTTTGGCCCAATCTTTAAGTGCCTTCTTGATTCTTTTTAATTTGGTTTCCCATATAAAGCTTGGCGAGCCTTCCACATGCTGGCTCCAGGTTTCCTTAACAATTGCTCTGGCTGCAGGATTCTGATTCCAAAGAGAGTTCTATTTAAAAGGAATAGGACCTAGAGGGCGGTGGGTTTCCAAAGTTAGAATGATGGGATAGTGATCAGAGGCAGAGGTATTGAGGATGTTGGTGTATCCAATAGAAAAAGATGAGAGGAACGAGATATTGACAAGGAATCTGTCAAGTCGTTCCATTATGTTGCCACTACCAATCCTACGATTACTCTAGGTGTATCTGCGGTTTTTAGGAATAATATCCACTAATTCATAATCTTGAATGATGGTTTCTAGGTGGCCTCTAAATGGATCAGTAGCAAAATTTCATCCCCTTTTTTCATTGGCATGCAAGATCAGATTAAAATCACCAGCGACTATGAGATTTGTATTTCTTTCTCCATCGATGCTTGTCTTCAAATTGTCCCAGCAAATTTCCTTATCTCTATAATGGTTGGGAACATAAACATTATATATGACTACAGTTTTATCACCTGTTATGTTTTCAAGTATGGTTCTGATCCAGTTCTGGTGGATATTTACTAAGTTGCAAATCCATTTTTTGTTGTCCCAAATGGTGACGATTCTTCCAGAGGCTCCTCTAAATTCACTAATGCTTCCTAAGTACTGCTTCTGCTGATCTATAATTTTTTTCATTTCTTGCTAATCTTGTTTTGTTTCCTGTATCGGCATTATTTCTGGCTTCTCATTGTGGATTAAATCTCTGAGAGCTGCTATTTGAGGGGTGCCCTAAGCCCCTGTTGTTCCATGAGAGCATTTTCATCATGATGCATTGGGCGTGTGGAGAGGTGCTCGCCTCTCTTGTTCTTTGCCACTTGTCTCTTTCTCTTGGTGTCCAAGGATGAAGGAATCTTTTGGAGCTGGTGTGCCCATTGATATGTCCTTCTAGCCATTCTCATCTCTATGTTGCTTAGCGGATTTCCTGCCAGGTCCCGGTTTCTTGTATGTATCACTTGATGCTCCATGTTCTTTTGAAGAGCTCCTGGTGATCCTTGATGAGAGGGGCTCGAGGGGGGGTTGAGAAGTGGTGATCTGAGGTAAATGGGAGTCTAGAGGCTCTGAGGAGGGGTTTTCGGGGGCGGAATCAATAGTGGAAAGGATTAGAAAGGGGTTGGAGGAGGAAGGGAGGGGCGGATCAGGAGAAAGGCCAGAAGGGAAAGGAGGAGAAGAGGGAGGACGTTGGTTAGAAGGTCCAGGGATGTCAGAATCCATAGAGGGCTTGGGGGGATGGGGCTGATTTCTTCTTTTTAACAGGTTCCCAGTGCCCATCTTGCTCATCGTTCTCTGCATTAACAATTTTAGTGCATCTGTTAGCAAAATGTCCGTATTCGTGAAATACCTTACATTTAAATGGTATCTGCTCATAATCCAGCTGCTGAATATGGCTCCAGTCATCCACTTTTAGCTTTATTTCTTCAGGTAGTCCTCTTCCTAGATCCACCTCGACACATATCCTTGTGCAGGCTTGCATGTTGTCCTTGGGCTCGCTTCTGTCAATGTATTTGCCAACTGCATTCCCTATTGCCCGAACTGATTCATCTCCCCAGCAATGAAGAGGAAGATGGGGAAGATGAACCCAAAATGGAACGGCACTAGGAATATCCAGTTCCAGATCGAAATCTAGGGTCCATTTATTGAGATAGAGGCCCCTGGAATCCATGAAGTACGGTCTGTTCCTGAAGATCAAATCCTTGTCTGCTTTGGACTCAAAATGGAATGTGTAATACCATTTTCCGCAGAATCTTATTAATATTTTTCCAGGAATCTTGTCTGACCAGTTTCATTCTACCCATCTTTGAACCATTCTTGGCGATGGCCATAGGCCTGTAAATTTCCCAATGAGACCTTTCTCAGCCAGGGATAGCGCTTCCATGCGAGGAAGTGTTGGAGGCAGCTGAAATTCCTGAAGAATATCAAGCTTCTTGATAAATTTCGAAATTGCAGGTCTGGGGCGCTGAGGGGGGAGTGATTTTACTAGGTCTGAGAAGGATTTTTGGGATCATGGTCCTCCTGAGACGGATCAGGGGAGGCCATGGCTGGGGCCAAGGCCCAGGCCGCTGCGCTGCTGGTTGGGGCCGATCTCCTAGGGCACGATCAGGGCGCGCGCAGCTCCAATCGCTCAGCAAGCAGCAGGAAATCTGTGTAACCCCTTATTGTTATTAGTACAACCCTCTTATTATATTGTTGTTCCCATGTAGTCACCATTATTATTGTGCCCCATAGAAGCCCGCTATTGTTATTGTTGTGCCTTTACATTATTATTGTTATGTCGGCTCTGATTGTATTATGACCCCTTAGACTCCTATGTATAGAAAGGAGGTCTTATCATTTGTATCATCCAAGAATTATTCATTTGTGTAATGTAAAGGAGGTTTCCCCCTTGAAGAGGCTTTTTTGAAGGCGTTGATCTCTATTTTCTTCTATTTTGTGAGTTGGTTTCATAACATTTGGTATCAGAGCTTTGGATTCTAGGGTTTCGCTGCTCCAAACAGGTCATCGTGGAATTATCATTATATCTTTTTCGTTACGAATTTTCAGAAGCTAAAAACAAAACCCATTTGAGCTGAAATCGTTCTAAAACTCTAATCCAAATTTCAAATCTTGTCTCAATACTTTTTTGGAGATATGATCTGAGGAAGTTAGGGTTTTTGCAAGAACCAAAATTCCATCTCAAACAGGTAATCATGGAATTTTTACTATAATTTATTTTTTACGAAGTTTCAAACTCTGAAATTAAAATCCATTTGAGCCAAAATCGAGGTGAATCTTGGGCCCAAATTTCAAATCTTGTTTCACTATATTTTCGAAGATACAGTCCAAGACATTTAGGGTTTTTGCAGGCTCCCAAATTACGTCCCAAACAAGTAACCTGAGGAAAATTGTCATAACTTTCTCTCTAAGCATCAGATTGAAATTTCGTAAGATGTGACAGAAAGAGATTGGCCTTTTGTTCTCTGTGTATCAGTTTTAGGTCCTAAGGTAAAAATAGTGATGCGTGGCGCTTCATACAAGTTTTCTCTACTGAACCAATCTATAATCAGGTCATCGTGGGAGATTTGGCATAACTATTCCTTGCAGAATCAAATCTTGATCAAACTAGTGGGGCTAGAAAGAGGACTTAGAGGGCTACAACAAGGTGCAATTTCAAAACTTGGAGATCTGAAATTACAGAGTTACATTCATTTCAAGATTGAGCTCCTAAAATCAAGAAAAAGCGATATGAGGAAGTTTGACAACAATGATCTGGTAATTTGGTTACTACAGATGGAGCAATATTTTGATCTACATTAGCTATATCTCACCAACAATTTGTGGACGATAATATGCTCTTTGGGTACCCCTTCGTTTAGGAAGCTTCTCTTTTTAAATCCCTGCTGAACGATTTTTCAGAAGCTTCAGGCACCAGTATCAATAAGGCTAAATCTCAAATCTACTTCTTCCATACCCCCCCTGTCACCCAATTTTCCATTGCTCGAAGCCTGGGCTTCTCCATAGACTCTCTCCCCTCTAAATACCTTGGATCCCCCCTCATTGCTTCTGCCCTAAAGCATGCTTCCTGGCGTATGCTCCTTGAGAAGCTAGAATCTCGCCTAAATCTCTGGACTCATAGAACTCTGAACATTGCTAGTCGTTTGGTGCTAATCAAAGCGGTTCTTCAGGCTATGCCTCTTTATCTTTTTTCAATCTTGGCAGTGCCCAAATGGGTAATCAAAAAAATAAAGGCCCTTCAGCGTAATTTCCTCTAGGGCGCCACTGGCACCAACCGCAAATGGGCCTTGGTAAGGTGGACCACAGTTTGTAAGCCTAAAGAAAAAGGGGGCATCAGTCTAAGGGACCCCAGTCACAGCAACACAATCATGTGCACAAAAATTTGGTGGAAATGGATAACGGCACCCAACAAACCCTGGGCAACCATCTGGACTGCCAAATACACCAACCTTAGACTGTCGAAAGACCTGATCAGATACTCCCACAGTTAAGGGTTCCCTTATATGCAATGCTGCCAAACAACATTACTTAATGATCCAGCAACATAGTTTCTGGGAAGTGAGAAATGGACAATCAGCGCGGTTCTGGATGGATGTGTGGAATCAGCTATTGAAGCTCCACATTACCCTTGAACAAACTCCAAACCACTACAGGGAAGGGCAACTACAAGAAGAGGTATGGCAGAATTGGATCTAGGAAACAAAACAGGGATACAGACAATGGAAGCATAGCAATCGAATACTTGAGAACGCAGACCACCACACTTAGCAACTTCTAGAGAGGGAGCTCCAAAATCGACAAATAAGATACTCGGAGGACAAGGACATTCTTCGATGGGGATACTCGCCCAGGGGAACCTTTACTACAAAAGAGGCCTACAAAATCATTTGCTCGGATTTGGAGCCCCTGGATCCCATTTGGAGCAGAATATGGTCTTCAGGCATTTGACCCAAAGTCTCTCTTTTCCTCTGGTTGGTTGGGCACCGCAAAATCCTCACCTGCGACAATCTCAGATGTAGGAACTTTCATGTACCATCTATGTGCGTCAATTGTAAAAACCAGGAGGAAACTTTCCAGCACCTCCTAGACTCATGCTCTCTTGCCAATCAATTGTGGGAGAAGGACAGCTTTCGATGTCAACGAAAGTGCAGTGGGTCGGGGGCAACAGAACCCCTACAAAAGTGGAATTCTCAATCACTTATGGAGAATAATTCCTAGTCTCCTCCTCTGGACTATATGGAAAGAGAGGAACAAGCGTATTTTCAAGGATCAAAGTTCTCTGCTATAAATTATATGGGGCAGATTCTGCCATAACCTCCAGGAAACCTTGGCGCTTGGCAACTGGGTGCAGGACGACTTTCCCTCCATAGCTAATGAGAAGGCCATTTGGCAAAACTGGAATTTGCATGTCCCACAGGGAACTCATTCCCCCACCCCGTCTATGCGCAACAACAGTAAAAAGGACTCATGGACTCCTCCCCCAAAGAACACAATCAAGCTCAATTTTGATGGCACTTCCAAGGGCAATCTTGGAAATGCTGGATTTGGGGGTGTATTCAGAAACCATGAAGGCTCTCCAATCCTTATCTACTTTGGGAAGATAGGCTGAGACACTAACAACTCAACAGAACTGGAGGGGTTTTGGCAAGGGCTTCTCCTATCTAGGGATCTCAACTTACAGCCCCTGGAAATTGAAGGGGACTCCCAAATTCTCATCAACATGGCAAAACAACTTCAAAATGGGACTCATGCGAGGAAAATAGCCAATGGCTGGAGGCTTGAAGCCAGGCTGGAAGCCATAGAACACCATCTCCACAACAATCAAGCAATTATCTTCAATCATAACAAGAGGGATGGCAACAAGGTTGCTAATCTCCTTGCTAACTTGGGGGTGGAAGCGAGACACACTATGCTTTTTGGCACAATTGACATCATTCAAAATTATGATCAACCCCAAGAATGCAACATGCTGGTTCAAAAAGATGCAGCTCCCCCAGATGTGGGTGATTGACGTGGCTATCAACTTGATAGGACTGGGGTGGGGCGAGGTGGCTCGACACCTGCCCATCCTGTACGAGGTGTTAAATGCGAACGAGGGGAAGAGAGCCTGGCATGCGAGCCATTACAGTCCCCTGTCAAGTGGTTCAGGCTCATTCTATGCGTCCTCTATAATGGTTACCCCCTCCGCACGTTGCTACCCACAAGAGATGACGGCGATCATCAATGTTGCAGTTATGAATGGGGTTTTTCAAGAAAGGTCTGGCCAGCATAAGGATGGACACGGCTTTGTGTTCACGATGAAGCATTGTGAGTTGTTGCTCTGGGCTCATCCCCTCGCCTTTGATCAATTCTTGGTTCTTTTTGTTGGTTCTAGGCCTTTGACGAGAACGCTGTGTTTGGCCTTCAAAGGGCAACTCCATTGGCTCATCTCTTTCCATTGGAGGGTTCTGGGTTTCAATCTGGAGGTTCTTGTGTCAGTTTTTCATCTATGGGACTCTATTCGGGCTTTTGGCTTTGATAGGCGGCTTCTGAGTATTTTATTCATAGCTTTTGGCCCCCTGTGCATCCATTTTGCCTTTTGCCCGGTCTTTGAATGGGGCGGGTGGGAGATTGGGAAGAACAAGTCAAAGGTGGCACGTAGACTCCTGAGTGCACCTCACATTCGAGAGCTCTCTCCTGGGTCCTCACATCTCTGTTGGTCCTCTCGATGCTGGCTGGATCTCAACTCCATTGTGCAGCCTGTTTTTAATCTTTCTTCCGCCCCTTCTTCGATGGCTCGTCTTCGTCAGAGAATGGGGTGTCGTAGAGGCCAACCCCGGCGCATTCCAAGTGACTCCACTTCGGATTCTCCTGCCCCCACCAGTGAATTGTTTATGGGTCGTTATCGAAGCACTCGTAGTGGGCGCGAGAGGTGTCACGCCTCAAGTCAATCTCGTGGGCCTCCCTCCTCGACAGGGTCTGCCATTTTCTCTTTCAATAGCACTCTGCACCAGCCTTGGATAACCGCCCACATATCCGTGGTCTTCTATGAGACTACGCAGATGGAGGGCTCAGATTCTCATACGGGAGGCTCGGGGGCAGTTTCTGGTCCTCCTGCGATTCAGCTTGGAATTGGAATGGTGCCACAGTATGTTTGGGCTGACCCAGGTGGAAGCACTCAAGATACAGAGATGCTGCCTGGTGATCCTAGACCTTCGGTTCAGTTCGCCGCTCCTGTTGCAGATGAGCCAGAATTTGGTTGGTGCCGAATTATGGAGGAACAACCTGATGATTAGCCTGCTCTCGCTGACGGTGGTTTATTTTTTGTTATGTTTTTGGCTTACCTCTGGCAAGTTTACTATGGTAACTAGGCGATGGACTTTCTCTGTTTTTGCTGTATGGGTCTCTATGATGTGGGTTCTGCACTTGGCTTCGTGTTTTTTCTGGGAATGATGGCTCTTATCAGAGCAATGAACTGACTTCGGTCATTATGTAAATACTTTTCCTCGTTTTAATAGAATTAATATTACTCAAAAAAAAATCAAAAATCAAAATCAAAATCAAAAATAAAAAATAAAAATAAAAATTGATCTACATTATGTAAAACTATTACAAAAGTTACATATTGAATCTTTATATTTAGAACCAAATCAGTTTGTATGGTATAGAGGGCTTTGTTCTCGTAAACCACTTGTCACCTAGTCAATCTTCATAGAGGAAATGATAGCACATTATGAGGATACAAAGATAAACACCTTCTTTAGCCAATTGATAAATCTCAAACAAAAGGGTTCAATGGCAGAGCACATTGAGGACTTCCAAAAATTGAATATAAGGGTAAATGATATTCCAGAGAAGCAAAGGATTGACGTCTTTATAGGGACTTTAAAGGATAACATTCATCATGAGGTTCGTCTTTGGGAACCTGATTCATTGGAGAAGGCATTCAGGTTGGTAAGAAAAATTGAAAGTGGAAGTATGGAAACAAGGAATCCTACCACTCACAGCTATAAATATGAAAGTGTTTTTTCCCCTATCCTTCCACAACCTACAAAGTTTACACCACAACAATTGGAAGAAAAAAGATAAAAAGGGATTTGTTACAGTTGCGATAGAAAATACACTAAAGGTCATACGTGTGCTGAGAAGAAATTATTTCACATAGATTGTGAAGAGGAGGAAGAAAATGATCAAGAAACATCAAAAGAAGAGGATATACACCGGGAACAAACCCCAGAGAAAGAAGAAATGAATCTGACCATACCTTGTAAAGCATTGGCAACAATTACCATCCCTCAAACTCTCAAGATAGAAGCACATATCAAGAAGAAAAATGTTCAAGAAGTGAAAGATCACATTGAGCATCAAGAAATGAATCTGACCATATCTTGTAATACATTAGCAGAAATTACCACTCAAACTCTCAGGATAGAAGGACATATCAAGAAGAAAAAGGTTCAAGCAATGAAAGATCGCATTGAGCATCAACAACAAGTTCTCCAACCTTTAAAGGATAATGCCACTTTGGTGCAGAATTGAATGAAATAACATGCATATCAACATTGCAGTGAAAGAAGTTTTGATGTAGGCGATTGGGTATTTTTACGGTTACATCCATACAAATGAATGTCCCTCAAGCAAGTTATTTATGAGAAGGAAATGTTGGCAATACTAAATGTACTTAAGAAATGGCGACCTCACCTAATGAGAAGACACTTCAAGGTAAAAACAAATCATGATAGCCTTAAATAGTTTTTAGAACAAAGATTATCTTCAGAAGAACAGAAAAAATGGGTCACAGATATGTTGGGTTATGACTTTGAAATAATCTACAAAAAAGGGAAGCAAAATGTTGTTGCAGATGCACTCTCAAGAAAGGATGAGGATGTGGAAGCATTATTTTGTGCTATTTCTATTATCCAACCAGATTGCATAAATAAAGCAAGGCATGAATGGAAGAATGATGAAGAAGTGTGGCCACTCATTCAAAAGTTGCAGAAGATCCTAGTTCAAATAATATTGCTAGAACTTGAGGAAGGAAAAATCATATTGGAACCTGAAACAGTCACGGAAACAAGAAATCGACAACTACAAAATCGATCAATTTCAGAGTATCTCATCAAGTGGAAGAACTTACCCGCTGAATATTCCACATGGGAGGATGAGAATTTTATACAGAATCATCCAGAACTACTCAAGCGTTGAGGACAACACTTTTTGAAGGAGAGGGGAATGTTAGGTCCCTATACTACTAGTGTAACCTCTTATTGTTATTAGTACAACCCCCTTATTATATTGTTATGCCCATGTAGTCCCCATATTGTTATTATTGTGCCCCATAGAAGCCCACTATTGCTATTGTTTTGCCCTTACATTAATATTGTTATGTCAGCACTGATTATATTATGACCCCTTAGACTCCTATATATAGAAAGGAGGTCTTGTCATTTGCATCATCCAAGAATTATTCATTTGTGTAATGTAAAGGAGGTTGCCCCTTTGAAGAGGCTTATTTTGAAGGCATCGATCTCTCTTTTCTTCTATTTTGTGAGCTGGTTTCATAACACAACACTTCTTCATGCATGTATCATGGATATAGTAGGACTATTATTGTTATGTTTACGGTATATGTTGGCTTAATTACATACTAAGTCTAATGAATTATTTCAATGCTTAGATATGGTTATTGTTGAATGGGTGTTGTTATGTTTTCATGATTTTTGTTTATCATGCAAACTACTTTGAAGGTAATCAACAAGCCTTTCTCTTCGTTCTTGAGTCCCCCTTAGGATAGTATTATTACTTCCCTAACTAAAGGATCATTTCCCTTTACCAATCATGGAATATCCCTATGCATCTTACATTTGGTGTCACACAAAGCTTACATCCTTGTTGCCCCAAAGAGGTGTTTTTGATCTCTTGTGTAGTGTTGTAACCAAGGGACATCTTTGAAACCTTTCTAATGGTGGTTGGACCATACAGTTGGATGGGAATCATACACCAAACAATGCGATATCTAATTGGGACCTTACATCAAGGAGATCCCTTACATGTTGGCAGCATACAACACCGTCAACACAACCTTATTGTTGAAAAATGCAGCAAGAAATTTTCAATTTGATTTTTCCTTGATTAAATTGAGACAATTCAAAATTCCACATTAGTAAAAAACTTGGATGAGTTAACTAAGGTGACATGGCTCTTTTCACTCAGTTAGTTCAGTTAATTCGAGTTAGGGGCATGAATTTCAGTGGTATGTAGTGATTCCTAAATTTTGGGAGCCTAGGTTGAGTTTATTTCAATTGTAATGAGTTAAACTAGTTCTAATTGTTAATAGAACTAGTGGAAGGCTAGTTGTGTTATGGGACTTCAGTAAAACTCAATGACCATCTAGTTAACTGATCAATCGGCTAATAATTAGCTCATGCATGCAAAGAATACAAGCTACTCAGTTGTAGTGGAGTTTCCAATGCAATTGCCCAATAGTTCTAAACTAGTTGAGTGTATAGGTGTTGCATGAGGTCAAGTGATCAACCCTGAAGGAAATTCCTAATTGATAGGGGCATATTCTCTAAGGATTTATGCAAGAAAATAGGGGCTCAAGCAAAGGCATAAATTGACTAACTATGGGTTAGGGCTTCTTAGTGAGCAGAGTGTTAGGTTATGCTCTTGCAAGTTGTACTCAGTTGAGAAAAGCAATTGTAATACATGTCTATTCATCAGATTAATGCAAGCATGCATTAGAGTTTTTAGCATTTCCTTTCCTCATGAAAAATATTATTTGCATATGTGTGATTTCTTATTGCATGTCTAATATTTTTGTTCAAAATTGTGAATTAATGTCCGCGGAGCAGTAGAGTAGGTTTGTGTCTTATGATTTTGATTAAAACTTCATAAGCAGTTGCAAATCTACATCATAATTTCTACATGGTATAAGAGTAGTTGCAAATCTACATCATAATTTCTACATGGTATAAGAGTAGTTGCAAATCTACATTAGAGCAGGAATTTCGAAGTTGTTTCTCAGGAGGTTCGAATTTGGAGTTCAGTGCAATAAGATCTCTTCAAAGCTGAGAATATGGCCTTCAATGGACTAAGGTTAGAGTATGCCTTGGAAATCACTTCTAATTTTGTTGCATGAAAGAATTGCAAGGAGGCAGTATTAGATGACAATAGATTTCTAGAATACATCAAGACAAATATTGCAAAACCACAAGCATCTGATGCTCAAAACCTTGCTTAATTGAAGAAAGATGTAGCCAAGGTGAGGAGAATAACCTTGGAGGGAGTATAGGATCAAATTGTCTCAAATATCCATAGAAAATAAGCTTCTTTTGCAATGTGGAAAGAACTGAAATAATTGTTCAAGAATAGTAGTGACCATAGGAAGCTAGCACTCAAGGATAAACTTTGAAGCATCAAGATGCAGAAGAATGACACTATTCTGTAATATTTGATTAGGTGCACACAATGTCATGATGAACTTGGTGGGGTTGGTGTTAATGTTGCAGAAGAGGACTTGATAAGCCTAACCCTTCTAGGCCTTCCCAAGAGCTGGCATAACTATCAAGATTCAGTGAACGGTAGGGAGAAACTACCGGATTGGGAATGCTTATGGTCTGATTTGGTACAAGAGGAAAGAAGGTAGAATACCAAAGATGGAACCTCATCCAAAGAAGAGGAAGAGGACTTTGATCTATTCAGTAAGGGATGAAGGCCATTGGAAAGAAGTCCCAATGGGAGGCTGAATCCAACTAAGAGGGAAATAAGAAAAACTTGTCTAAAATTTAATGCTTAAATTGTCATGAATTCGAGCACTATGCTACTAAGTGTCCACACAAAAAGTCTAGCAAGGAGTTTGAAGTAGCAGTAGTAAGTGAAGCTTTGGCCTCGCAGTTTGAGCTAGATTGCACCCTTATCACATACATGGCCAACATTATGATGGGGATTGTGTGGTACTTAGATTTTGGTGCCTCGTTCCACATGACTAGGTGTACAGAGTTTTCAGTGAGCTGGAGGAGAAATATCTCCAGATGAATATTGAGTTTGGGGATGAAAAAAGGTATAACATGACCGATATTAGTATGGTCACCTTTTAGAGGGAGTTAGGATTCCCCCTCAGGCTTAAGGATTTTATATTTGTTTCAGGCATAAAGAAAAATATCATATTTGTTTCAGTTTTGGAAGACCGTGGTTATGATGTGATCTTCAGGAAAGAAAAGACATTCCTAAGACACATAGCCACAAGATTGGTAAAGTAGATCGGGTTTTGAGTCAAGAAACTATATGCACTTTAGATAGAAGATGCATGCATAGCCTTGAGGAGCAAGGCATATATTAGAGATATGGTGGTTGAGAGGGAGCAAGATAGACCTCTCAAAATGGAGCCTCAAGAAGTTGTGGAGCATCCAAAAATGGAGAGGCAGAGAGGATATAGATTTGATACATCCACTCGAGAAGATACCTCTAGTATGGGGAGAGTTTGAGCTAAGTTGGTAGAGGGATCACATGCATCCATACCTCCAGGTGTGACGTGGGGCGATGTGAAGCCTTAGTCCCATAATTGCAAAAATTTGGGCATGGTCCATTGAGGAATTCTCCTCATAGATCATTACCATTGATGCAGGGTCCCACAGTATTAAATAGAATGAGGATCATTGTTATTCATAGAATGAGGAGTGTAGAGGAGTGTTGATAGCAGAGCAAGAGGCTCAATAGAAAATTCAGCAACAACACAGTTTTTGTAGTAAATAGTTGCAGACACAGTTGATTTAATTTTTTTTTATGCTTCTCAGTTATAGATGTTGCAGTAGAAGCAACAACAGTGAGAGGTGTTGCATTCAGTACATTCCACAGGTGCAGGATAGGGGTGGTTGATAATCCCTTTCTTGTTGAGAGGGAATGTTGAAAAATGAGCAAGAAAATCTATTTGTCCTTGATTAAATTGAGAAAATTTGAAATTCCACATCAACAAACAACTTGGAGGAGTTAATTGAGGTGACATGGATATTGTCACTCAGTTAGCTCAGTTACTTCGAGTTAGGGGAATGAAGTTCAGTGGTAAGTAGTGATTCCTAAATTTTAGGAGCCTAGGTTGAGTTAATTTCAATTGTAATGAGTTAAAATAGTTCTAAATGTTAATAGAACTAGTGGAAGGTAAGTTGTGTAGTGGGACTTTAGTCAAAATTAGTTATCATCTAGTTAACTGATCAATCAGTTAATAATTAGTTCATGCTTGAAAAGAATACGAGTTACCCAGTTGTGGTGGAGTTTCTAAGGCAGTTAACCAGCATTTGTAAACTAGTTGAGTGTACATGTGTTGTATGAGGTTAAGTGACCAACCCTAAGGAATTACACAAGCATTTTGGATGAAATTCCTAATTAATAGGGACCTATTTCCTCAAGAATTGTGCAAGCAAATAGAGGCTCAATAAGAGGTAGAAATTGACTAAGTCTGGGTCAGGGCTTCTCAATGAGCAGAGAGATAGGTTATGGACTTGTAGGTTGTGCTTAGTTGAGAAAATACACTGTAGTACATGTCTATTCATCAGATTAATGCAAGCAAGCATTGGGGTTTTTACAAATTTGCTTTCCATGGGAAAAATATTATTTACATGTGTGTGATTTATTATTGCATGTTTAATATTTTTGTTCTAAATTGTGAATTAATTTCCGCAAAGCAGTAGAGTAGGTTTGTGTCTTGTGATTTTTATTAAAACTTCATAATCAATTGCAAATATAGATTGTAATTTCTACATTTATTTTCTTGCTCTTGATAATTTCTCACTGTTGCTCATTAACATTGATTCTTCCAATGTCGCTACTTTGCAAATATCATTGTTGACCCATTTCATGCCTTTTTCTTCAATCTGTAGCAGACCCAAAATATGGCATAAGTTCCAAGTTTGACCCATGATTCCATAGAGCTTTCGACTCATCCATCCCTTGAACCATACATCCAGGGTGTCATTTTCTTTGTTGTTATTCTGAAGGCCTATGGTCGCAAACACAAGAAACAGTTGCAAAAATGAGACATGGGCACTTCTTTCAACTATATCCCCAAGGGCTTAAACACCATGAAATAAACCTTATGTGCCCTCGATCACACGTCTAGATAGAACCTAGTCTTGGGCATAACCTTAGCCTCTAGCCTTCCATCTAGGATTACGTGCAGTGTGGGAAGGGATTCCTATCTCACTTCCCCAGGACCTTGAAGGTTCTATGTGGAGGTGTTAAAAAGAAATTCCTAGGGTTGTAAGCTTGAGACTACATGGCAAATTAGGGACATTCTTGTCTGGGTTGGTGTTGCACGTCTTAAGTGTATATACATATATTTATGTCTAAGGGGGAGGTTCGTTCATTATACATATGTGAATGTTATACCGAGGAATTAAAGGGGTCCACATATAGTGATTTGGAAAAGCCACAGTGGTAGCCACATGAGGATGGCATGGTAATGATTTGACATACCATGTGGGAACCATGTGGGGTCCACATGGGTACCACGTGGCAGGGCCTGATCCAAGGTAGCAGATTAATGACCAATCTTTAAATGGCCATATTTTTCCATCTGGGTGTCAGATTGAAGTAAATTGCATATCGTCGGAAAGGTATCGATGATCTAAATGCTATGACGAGGTCTATTTTGGGTTTTGAAGAGATTGAGAGGAGTCAAAAAAATTAGGCCCGGTTTCCATAACTATATCTTGGAGGTCAGGTCATCATAGTCACTGCCTCCTTACACCTTTAGTGTGGTCTATGTGTCATATGGGGGTGTGCTTATAGGTGTCTTTGACAAACCCTCAAATCTAACAGAGCTAGTGAGATAGAAAGACTAGGCCCAAATGTTTTATGCCCAAGGTTAGTGAGTGTTTTGGGATTTATAGCAAAGAAAATTAATTTGTATACCTGTACAAAACTAAAGAAAAGTATAGCAATGCAATTTATACAATATTTACAGTGAAAGAAAGAAATCAAATACAAACATACAATATATAAAATTATGAACAATTTGAAACTGAAGAAAAACAATAAATGAATAAAAATAAAGAAAGTGTTTTGTGAGACACAAAGTTACACAAGCACTTAAGAAAATCTATTGTAAGTTATCAAACAATTAAATAAAACTCAATGACAAATTGCTTATGAAAAATAGATAAGTTCATAGAAGCATGCACACAAATAAGTGGTTGAACTAATTGTTTTGCATTAAAAATAGGGGTACAACCTTTTGTTTGGCAAGTCCCAATGAAAACTCTTGGTAAGAGCTCTATTCGAAGAAAAAAAAAATTATGTAAAATAAGCATAAATAAACATTTAAAGAGTAGAAATATGAAGCAACTATAGCAAATCCTTCTAAGCAATCTAATATAATAAAGTTAGCAATCCTTCTCTACAAAATTAGCAACTATTAGAACCAATGTGAATGGTTAGCCCTTGCCTTATATCAGCATAATAAAATTGCAAGGAATAAAGATTGAAATCTTGTTTGATACAATACCCTGATAAAACTTGATTACCTCATCAAGTTTTGGAGGGAAAAAAATAAAACTACATTTTCAACTTATCTCCCTATGATTTTACTCAAATTTTGAGTGGGAGCACTCGTTGGATGTGGAATTTAAATTTCCATCCAAGGAGTACCCATGTTGCATACTTTTGATGGACCCTACCACACGAAAAAATGTGAAATAGATGAAAAAAGTGATTGCAATCACATTTTTTCCATGTATTTCACATTTTTCGTGTAGTAGGGTTCATCGAAAGTATGTAACAGGGGTACTCCTCAGATGAAAATTTAAATTTTGCAACCAATGAGTGCTCCCACTCGAAATTTCAGTAAAATCATAGGGAGATAAGTTGAAAATATGAGCTGAAAAAATAGTTTTTTTTTTTTAATGGTGAATCATCCCCCATGGTTGACATCATCATATTAGATCCTATTGGTACATATAAAGTTGACTTTTGTTGTACATTTTTGCTTTGAGGCCCATTTTTACCCCAAAATTTCTCTAATGGCGCCTTTTTACGAGTGTGTAGTGACATACACGCATAGGAAATGACTACAAAATGAAATGAGGAGGAATCCTATGAATCCAATGGAAATTTATTCATTTATGTCTACCAAAGGAGCTTGGAACAAATAGATTATCGTCCTTATGTGTTGGGAGGGTTGTCCAATCAGAAATTTGGTGATGAAAAGCAAGGACTTCATCAAAGAAATAAGCTGACACCCATTCAATTCACCACATAGTTGAATCTACATTTGTGTAATTATGTTAATGTATCTTTCGCATGCAGAGATAGAGAAATAGATGGAAAATCATGGGGAAGTTAAAGTTGGAAAGGGAATCAACCCCTTATAAAATCATCGACAAACTTAGATACAAAAACTATCAATTGTAATAACAACAATTTCTTCTAGTGAGGTCGTTAAAAATATCTTACCACGGTCTCAATGCTTTAATATGGAAGGAAAGAGAAATTATTTTCATTTTCAAGGATTCTTGTCATGCCTGGAAATCTTTCATACATATTCCAAATTCATTTAACTGATTCTTGCTATCAATTGTAATGTAACTCACTTACTTTATCTATGCAATTAATGGCCCAATGCTCGACTAACGTTTTGGAGTATGTCTCATCGCATTAACTCATTGAGATACCATCCCATTTACATTGTACAACTTGAAATAATCATAAAACACATCAATACATAAAATCTTGTATGATACATCATCATGTGTAATATATGAAAGTTGCGGGACTAGGTTGATATCGAATGAAATGAATGTTTTAATAAAAACCACACCCAAAGTTGGATCCATATGTCAAAACTTCATCAACTTAAGCAAATAATTGTGCAACATATTGTAGTATGTTATATGTATCCATCAATACCACATGTGTTGTATAACCATTTAGTTCATACCATAAATGTACTTGCAAGCTTTACAAAGTGCAACAGGTCAAAGGTGGTAAGAAACATTAAGACCTTGTGAAATATGTGCACGAATTGTATGATATGGTTAGTATTACATGCACCTTTGCATCTATGTTCCTTCATTTTGCAAGCAAACCATGTTATGCCCCTCTATATATTATTGCATGAAATAGTTTAATGATTTGATACTTCTTTAAAAAAAAACAACAACAACAATCTAGATGTCCATTCCCTAACAAAAAGAAGAAGAAAGCTTGAACTTTGCCTTATATAACCCATGGAGTAAGGACCCCACCTACCATTAATTTTGTGTTTATTATTTTATTTTGGTTCAAATTTTGTCTTTTAGGAGATAGTTAGTGAGACATGCAATGGCTTGTGGAACATTTAGGTACGTGTGTCAACAAGGCATGGAGACGGTTCTTGCACTTAGAGAACTTGAATACTGATTGGGGAAAGGGGATCCTGAGATCATGGATTATTGAAAAATGGTAGAACCTTTTCTTCATCATAAAAAAGTATATTACGTGTGAGGAAAGTATGTTATAACCTTATTTACCATATCAAATAGTTACTCTATTTCGAAGCAGGTGAACTTGTCAATTTCCCTCTTTATTCACATAAGAGTCTTGGTCATATGGAAAAGAAAGTAAAATAGAACCATAGATATGTGAAGCATATCCCATATCATGACGGGTTCATGAAGTTCTTGAATTTATAGGAACTTAGAAAAAGGGAAGATACATGGGAAGCTTTTCTTGCTAAGAAATCAATTCAATGCTCAACCCAAATTTCCAAGGGAAGCACCTACAGAACCTAGGAAAGACATAGTTGAAGAAGGTGATAGGGAAAAAGGAGATGAGAAGGAGGAGAAAAAAAAGAAAGTGATGACAATATATTTGAGATTGATCATTGTGAGGAAAACCCAAAGAACATTTGTCACTAGAAGGGAAACTAGGAATATGGAAAGAAGAGGGTTATCTCGGCAGAGTGAGGAGGCCTCTTTGCCCCCTATGGAGCACCTCAAAAAATACTCTCCATCTCTTCACCCTCAAGCTTCCAAACATGCCATACCTCCGAACTCTTCCATATATGTTACATTTGACATTGTGCCTACTACATATATCCATGGTAAACAAAAGGAATCCATAGCCTCTTCATCTAAATGACCCAAAACCAAATATTCTAATGCCAAGACTCTATGATGTCCAGCTTCAAGATATTTGTTGTTTGTATACTTTAGCTAAGTTTGAAGAAACCACTAATTATTATGAGAAGACTATACCAATTGCATCATCTATTGCCCCCAGTGGGCCTTCACTTGCATAGTTAAGAAAGAAAGACAACAAAATTTTGAAACTGAAGGCCGTAGTTGAATATTTCAAGGTGATTGATCATTATATCAAGAACGAAAACTATGTCTTCAAAAGTAAAATGCTTAGGAACAGGAAGAAATTGACAGATTGGTGGTGAAAAATGAGAAAATTTAAAAATTAGTAAAGAAATGGCGTGAAAGGAACCATTACCTGGCCATTCACAATATATCATTAGAAAATAAGTTGAAGGAAACAAGAAAGAAGAATGATGTCAATGTGAATATCTCCATTAGCACCCATTAACTCAAAAAATCATAACATTTTGATAAATTTTGTGTTTTGTTCATGTACAACACCAACATGATCAACATTATACCAGGTTGACAAATTGTATTTTGTTGTGTGATGACACACAAGAACTTTGGGTGGGGGAGATGTCAATGCTCAAATTTGACATAGTTTACTGCCAATCCCCTTTTTGACCCCATACAACTCCCATTTTGACCAAGTAATATCATCCTTTCATGCCTTTTCCAAAAAAAGTCACTAAAAGAGACCTAGAAGGTAGTTTTTTTTATATTATATATTTATTCCAATATTTTAGCATGATTAGCAGACTTAATTAGAGATTTTATGCTACTAATGATGGTTTTTAGCAAAACCGTCGATCTTCAAGTTTGTGATGCTTCCACCACCATTATGCTCCAATGTCCATCAGATCATGTTAAGGTTTGTTATGAAATGCATTGACTACCATTCAAACTCACGTTGACCAAATCCCTAGATTGGAATCAAACACAATTATTGGGCCTGCACTGTCCAATTTTCTAAAAAATGAATGCATTACTAGTTTACAATCGCATAGGTTGGGATCATTGTCTTGAAATGGCTATGAGATCCACTCGTATTTCCTTTTCTTGCCTTCTTTGGAGAACGATGTTGTAATTGACAAGTGAGATAGAGGATCCTTTAGATTTTCTTGCTTACTCCCCTTTCTCATGTAAGTGTGACCCTATGTGCATTACATGAGAGGTAGGTGGAGGCTAGAAAATATATTAATAAACCTATATTCATTTTAACTTAATTTTAACCTATTGTTGGGGTTTGCTTACACCAATTGACATGTAATTCATTGGGACTTAGTTAATACAATGCAATGAGTTGGCGTTGTTTTACATATGATGTCTCTACATTTTTTGCACATAGTTTAGATCATTAACATAGGTGATTTAGGTGGGAGGGCCCTAGCCACGTTCACCTTGCATCTCTATTGTATAATATTTTCTCTAATGCATGTGGTAACACTTTGTTTTAAATACCCTGTTTTGGTTTGATTTGTGTAATATATTGTTTGTTGTGTATAGCTTCTAACACTTGTCACTAAATATCATTATATACTTGTTGTGTATCTTATTCATCATATTTGTTATCTTATACATATTATTTTGTTAACGCATGTTGTGATGTAGGTATGCAATGTGATTTGCATTAATATTGTTTTGGATAAATTTAAATGTTAATGTTGTGTCTGTTGCATGTATACAAGCATAGATCCATTCACTTTCCCATAACAAAGTATTGATTCATATGACTAGTTCATGTATAAGCCCATGAAATTGAACCTTGGCCAAGCCTTTATTTTTCGTGCAAAAGTAGATATGTTTTAATCATTTGTGCAATTTGGTGTCCACAAATTCATTGATTTTTCAAGCTTTACCTTCAAATTACAAAGTCTGAAGAGAGCACACTATGGGCACTATCAATATTTTATTCCCTCATGGTTGTACAATGATTGTTTGGTTCATTCAACATGATAAATGAGATCTTTTTAAACATGGAAATTTTAGGAAATCCCAATGGCCTTAATAGACTTGGAATTATTTCCCTTTCGCTGTCTTTGCTTGTGTTTTTTACCCTCATAGTGAACCAAATATTATACTTAGTTTAAGGTTGCCTGAATGAGATATGAATGCAATAGTTATGTTGTACAATAATATTGTCTCGTGAAATGCATATAATTTTCTTCCTTATGTCTATTTTTCGAAGAATATGTTCCTTGTGAATTTACTTTTAGTTTGGTTTGGATTTCCATGTCATTTCCTTTCATATTGACAGGATACAAAATCATTAGTAATCTAACCTACGCGCATATATTGTAGTATCTCAAAGTTTACGAACATCCTAGTTGATAACTTAATGTTGAATATTATAAGCAATCAAATTGAACGACAACTAGATATACTCTTCTTCCCTTGGATAAATCTTTAAATGCATGGTTTATTTTTTATACCCTCATTAGTTAGAGACGATTTTTCAGGATTCCTAACATGGTCATATCTATTTTGGCAGCACAATGGTTGAAAAGGGGAAATATAATCTCTTCCTTGATGTGTCTTTAGTGTTGTATATATGGGTTGTACAACCCATCCACCTTTATTTCCAATATATTAGAGAACCATTTTCCACTGAGAAACTTGTGGTTCTCCTATCTATAAATATCTTTTTTTTCATATTTCTAAGGATTCCCAATTTGATTAACTATTTGGTTCTAGATTCTTTCATATCATTTTCTCTACTTGGAATACAATTCATTCCTTCTTTAAGTCCATAAGTGAGGGTGAGATTTCTAGTACCTTGCCAACCCTCATTAACAATCCATTAACAAGGACCCCAATTAAAAATTGAATCAAACATGTCACAAGTAGGATTTGAACTTGGTTTGAGATGATAAAATATCCTCTTAAGTGGTTGTGCTAGACCAAATTGCCAAATTTTATCTCGGATATTATCAAAACACTCTTGGATTTTCATTAGTGTCTTACACACCTTTCTCTCAAGCATTTGGTGGGGAAAATTTTAAGGATCCATACTTCTCTTAAAGCATAGAAATCTTAATGAACCTATCTAACTTTTAGAACACCAATCATAAAATGTTTGATGATATTTTGATAAAAATATTGAAATTTCCAAATATCTTATATAGTTTTTAGAGAAATTTTCCAATTTTTAGGATTAATTATTTTTCTATAGAATTTTGGAAAATAATTTTAGAAAAAAAGGGAGATGAACATTTTTTGGGAAAAAAACATGCAAGATTATCCATGGGTGAAATTTAGCCCCTAAATTTATCCCTAGGATTTGGATTGCTTGGCATTGTTGTCTCTACCAACTCTTTCACAATAACTTACCCTGATTGGTTTACCCATCTCTTTGGATTGGTATTTTATTTTATTACATTGGTTGATTTAAATCTAGGATTTTTCCTTATTGGTATCTTAGATTTTTCCAATATCTTTTAAGGATTATTTCTAGTGCATTATTACAGGGAGAGTACCTCACAGTTGAGGGACAACTTGATTTATTTGTGCTTGAGATAAGTATAGCTACCTAGGAGGGGTTACTAGGAAATATGCCCAAGAAAGCACCAAATATTGGAGTAGATCCTTCCTTATGATAGGTTTAGGACCTATAAGTAGTTTCTTTCTTATTAGACTAGACTTCTTGCCTGAAATAGGCATAATGAACCTATGATGGGTCATTGATTTGTTTGTCACTATTGTATGTCGATTTCCAATATTTATGCACATGTAGAGCAAGTACATTAGAATGAAATGATGGAGTATCCTTCTAGCATTGTGGATGAATATTTAGTGTATGTATGGTAATATTCCATGATGGAAGAGTATCCTTCCATCATTATGGAGGAACACACAGAGTAGGTATGATGGATTCCATGATGGAGGAGTATCCCTATAGTTTTTAGGAGGGAAAAACATAGTAGGTATGTGTGGAACCAATAATTGATTCCAAGTTAATACCCTATTTCATGAGTTCATGGTTTTAATCTCAGTATATTCTATTAACAGTTAACGCAAGGAGTATTAAATCCATCATAATTTGAAGCCCCTTTGTTTTTAATACAAAATTTATTGATGAATGATAAAACGTGGGTTTTATTGTCCATGAAGATATCATTATTGTAGGATACCCATGCATTGATAATGGTCTATCTCCATTTGTGTGAGTCTAGTAATGTGGCATATGAGACAGAACTTGACCTAAAACATAAGACTTGCATCAATGGCATATTGAAGTTTAATATTGTCTCATAAAATAGTTGTAACGACCCCTATTTGATTTTCCGTGTGAATAAAATAAAACTAACGTCATGGGACACGTATTCCAAGTTGAATGTTGGGAAAACATTATAGTGGGCATCACTTGTGGATTACTTAATGGCTATGGAAATTGGCAAAGGAAAAGATGCAATAATTGGTATATAATTTTGAAAAACAAAAATAATAAATAAATAAATAAATAAAAATAGGAGAAAAAGAAGGTGAAAAGACATATTTGCATGCAAAGGAAATTAGAGGGAAAATGAAGGAACATGAAGAAAAAAGTAGACCTCAATGATAAAAAGGCATCAAAGAATCAGTTTACAACTTTTTGTTAGTTCAGTTTTTGGCTCTCTCCTTTCATTCTCTCATTCTCTCATACTCTTGCACACTTAGAGAATTCTTGGAGCATGCTTGGAGAATTGTAGCATTCCTTTGTATTTGGAGAAAGAAGGCATAAGAAAGAAAGGGAGTGAAAGGAGACAGTTGGATCAGCAGCTACAATTGGATTGCTTTGCAAGCAACAGGTTGGATGTGTGATTTCCTTACCAATTTTTGGATGCATGGTATATGCATGTGATTCTCTGGTTATGGGTTATCATTTGCATGGATATTTTCCAGAATTGACAATGGTTTCATCCTTGCCTTGCCATTTCCTAGATATTCATATTGTTGTGGGTTTCTCACTTGTTTTTATGATTGGTGCTCAGGTTCCCTTAGGGTTGTGGGTTGAAACAAACGCTATGGAAGCCTTGGAACAGTTTGGGTTGAGTTACTAGTTCCTGGAGTCTTAGGTTGGGACAAACACTCTTAAGCCCTTGGTGGGTTGAGATACTAGTTCTTGGAGTCGTTGTTGGAAGAAACGCTCTGGAGCCTTGGAAGGTTGTGGGTTGAGTTACTAGTTCCTAAAGCCCTAGACAGCTTGGGTAGAGACCGATCTGGTTGATGTTAGTGATTTTTGGACCATAGATGTTGAATCATTATGGTTGAGGATTGAGGTGGTTTTGCCTCTTGAAGCCCTGGTTGGTTTTGTTTTGGTTTAACCCATGAGATCCCACATTCATGCCTGAAATATGGCGTATGGGTGATTGGATGAAAGAGACATTTGGTTCATCCCAATCTATGGTCAAGTGGTATGTGGTATTCCTTGACTTGGTTGGAATTTTCGTATGTTAATATGAGATATTTTCCTATTGTGATATATGGACATTTATAATGATTATGTTGGGGATATTATGGCAAATTTTCCATGGTTTCCATTCTGGTTATATGTTGGTTATATGATGTATTCTATCTATGTCTCTTAACATGTTGTGATAATTAATTGAATGGTTAATGAATGTATGGCATAACAAGTGTTATTGCGTCTTGCTAGAGAGTGCTTGGAGCCTTCTTGGTGATTCTCATATGAAGATTATCATTTTATGATCATATATGCATTCATGACTTATAGCTTATATGTTTTCCATATCCTTGATGAAATGTCTAGCATGGATTATGAATGTCTAGATCAAGTTATTTCTTAAGTTTTGATTGATTAGCATTGTCATTACCTTTGTTGGCATTCTGGAAAGTTATAGGCAGTTTTGGGCAGTGGTCTAGAGGCTAGCCTGAAAAGGTGGCTTAGATCTTTGAACTGTTGGCACTGAACTAGGGATTTTAGGCCATAATTGCATGGAAGATGGATTTTGAGTGTGGTTGGATGCTCATAACCACATGTATGTTGTGTTTTGCATGCGGTTAGGGGTTAAAATTGTGATAAAATAGTTCCACCTCAAGATTTTGTCATCAAAGGTTGTAGACTAAATTTTCGGTGATCTAGTGTTCTTAAGGGATGTTTGTAAGTTTTCAGTGTGTCGACCCCACTTCCATAACTAGAACTTGGAGGTCAGGTCATTTCATGGTTAAACTCGTCTCATGTTTACCCTGGTGAGCTTTTCAAGTTGGGTAAATGTGGGAGGAGGCGTTACAAGGTGGTATTAGAGCTTCCAGGTTCAAACACTTGGAATGGATGGGCTATATGTGATTGTTATGCATGCATGTCAATCGTGTATATGCATTGTAGTTATGGTTGTCATGTACATAGTTGGTGTTACTATTTGAATTATTATGCATGATGTCAATAGGTCGATATGTTGGTGTCACTATATATATCTATATGTGTGTGCGTGTGTGTGTGTGTGTGTGTGTGTATCATGCTAATCTGGATTGATTTGTGCAGACGAGATAGCCTGCCCTGAAATTCACTAAGGTATGATTTTCATTTCTATATTTGGTTTATCTAACATGGAATATCTACAGGAAGAAGAAGATCAGAGATTATGAGCAGAATGGTGGACTAAAATTCACGTGACTCCCATTACTAATCAACATAGCAGTAAGGAGATGAGTATTTTCCTGATTTAGCAGACACATTGAGAATTTTGAAGGCAGAGATTAGAAGTTCCAAGATAGATAATGATAAGATAATTGAGTCATAGGAAGGACTTTACAGAGCTCAAGAATATCAAGTCAAGGTTAATGCAGTGATCCTTCAGAGCTTATCATATTTTCAGAGCCAGGGACAACCACAGATCAGTCATGGATAGGAGGAAATGACTAATGGGGCATATGGTAGTAGCTCTCAATCAGGATACAAGTTGGACAAGGATGACACAATCAAAGGTGGCAGGTGGTTGAATACACCTGATAGGAGAGGTAGTTCTTATGGTTTCTATTCTAGTTTTGGTTCAGAGAGACGTCATGGTCATCATTGCCATCATCCTTATAGGAAGAGAGAGAAGCAATACTTTTTAGATGAGTTCAAGAAAGAGAAGCCTCCTACGTTTGATGGAGAGATGAAGAAATTGGAAGATCCTAGAAGCATGACTACTTGGGATGAATAATTTCTTTGAATTTCATGATTATACAAAGAATATGAAAGCTAGTTGTTGAGCCTCCATTTTGTCCAGATTTTCATGATTTTACTGAATAATTTTATGCATGTACTAAGTGTATAATCATTATTATTATTTTTACTCATTATTAAGTTATTATTTGGAGGCATTTAGAGCTGACAGTTGTTGATCTATAAACTCTTCTTGTTTTGTTAATTTGAAGAGTATTTAAAGTGAAAATGTCATTAATGATAGGCTTTGTTTGTGGCAGGTGAGCAGTTCCTGCACCAACTATGGAAAGTGAGTAGTTCCTGTACCAATAGTTCCTGTACCAGAAGTTCCTGCACCAACAGTTCCTGTACCAACAGTTCCTGTACCAGCAGTTCCTGCACTAACAGTTCTTGTACCAGCAGTTCCTACACCAACAGTTCTTGTACCAACAGTTCCTACACTAGCATTGCTTGTACCAGCAGTTCCTGCACCAACAGTTCCTGTACCAGCTGTTCATGTACAAGAAGTACAAGAGATACTAATTCTACTGGCTTTGATAGCTTGGCATGGACCTTGATCTTCCTGGGAGAAGACATGCTTACCATTTACTTTCTCGTAGACGTAACAAGAAATTGCCACATCCATTGCAATACAAGATTCTTCTCAAACCACTGTTTAAAACTGAGTTGATCATGTTTTTATGCATATGCCAACAATCCTTGGTCCTACATTCACCTTATTGTATCATACAATGTTCTTGCACCACACATTGAATTCATGCACCAATTCAGATTTTACAACTTTCCTGCACCAATTCAGTTCTACAACAACATTCCTGCACCAATTTGGGGCTTTCACACATTGACACATTTCTAGTCAAATATGAAAGAGGCTTTTATTCAAAATGTTTTTTGAACACTTCCACATGAGTCAAGATACACCCAGGTCGTACAAACTTATATGTAGGAATAATTAATGCTTCAGCCCCGAATTCACAGCAGTTTCCAGACTGCCAAATTCCTCCTCGATTTCCATGCAGGGGAAGGACAATAGAGAAATTCTGGAACATGGGTTTTGGTCCCAGTATAGAAAATTGACTAAGCCCAAAATATATTTCTAAAATTAGTAATGATTAAGGAGATACAAAGAGTTCTTTTGAGGTAGTTTGTTAAAAATACCATTTTTTCCAGAATTCCAGAAAACGCCCAGATTTAGAAAATTTGTATCAAATCTTCATTCTTTCAATAGGGAAACGGTTGTAATGATATTATATTTGATGAGAATTAGTTGGGATTCAATCCCCTTGTTGTTTTCTAAGTAATGGCTTGTCTAAAGCCAAAATTATCATGTAAAAATATTATAAAAGAAAGCAGTTATGCAGGTGTGAGAGGATGGTATCCTGTAGATCACATTTTGCAGCCCAGAAGATTGATTTCGTTGTGTAGAAAAGGGAGGAGCCTGCGTGCCCAGTGGGATGATCCCTGGAGGGGACCACTCGAACCCAGCATTGCATTGTTCAATAACTATGTAACAAGACTTCAGAATTAATATACTCTAGCATTCGATTTATGTTTTCAGTTTTCTTTCTAAAGCTTCTGGGATTGTGATTTAAATACTGCAAGGGAAATGAGCTGGGTGGTTTGGGCCCACCATCCAGTTCATTTCCCCCATTCCTCTTAGATTTATTTTCATTTTATTTTGATAGTTGCGTCAGCGTGAGAGTGTGGTTAAGTAGGGATTTGTAATTTTATTTCAGAATTCCCTTTATACTTCGATGTTAAATTACATAAGCTTGATTGATGAATTTAATAGGTATGGTTACTCTCGTAATTTATTTATTTTCAACATATTTAAATTGAAAACGGAGTATATTTATTGCATTTCTCATTACTTGCTCTAATTCGGCTTATTGTATAAAGAAATATACTTTGAGTTGCATGAATTCAATGGTGGAGATAACAATTGTGAGGATATGGTCATTAAGGGTTCTTATTCGATTTAGTAATATCATTTGGGCATTCATGAACATTTTAAACTATTATATGAAATTAATCCTAGAATTTTAAGAGGACAATACTCATTATTGTAATTTAAATATCATAATTAGCTTGAGGAGATTTTATTTCAGGTTCATAAAATGTCCAGAAAAATTCTTTGAGAATATCCCTAATCAAAAAAATTAAATTTCTTGATTGAATATTGCAATGTGCATGTGATTCCTTTTCAGTAGAAATACCTTTACATTGGAAATGAAGCAGTTGATGAATTCCTTAGATTAGTTATTACTTTATGTTTCCTAGTTTTATTTCTATGCAACATAGCAGTAATCTTTTAAAAGGTTTTTGCATTATTTATTTCTTGAATCGCTTTCTTTTGAATGGGGCCTACATTCCCTTGTCTCCTAGACAACTGAGGAAGACTTATTGCAGGAGTCAACTCAACCCAAAAGAGGAGCCAGAAGTATATTCCTGGAGTGTGTTTACTTTACTTTTGAAAAGTCTTGTTCCTTTCTCCTGAATGATGCTTCTTTTGAATTTCTTACGAATGCTTGGATTTTATTTGATAGATCCCTGATGTCGTATTCTAGCATATATTATGCTACGCCTCTAAGTTTACTTACCCGGATTGAAAAATTAAATGTTGGTGTAAATCTTGCATTTATACCGCTTGACATTTTGGCGTCGTTGCCACGGAGGCTTTGTCGGATAAGGCCTCAACAATTTGTCATGCTTTTCCCTTTCCTTTGCAATTGAATTTCTAGATTAACGAGATTCCCCTTGCTTGTTGAAGCATAGTGGACTACATTCCCATAGAACTCAGCCAGGTTTTCCTTTCTGCAAATAAACGATTTCCTTTATTGCAGAGTGTGATACCTGATTTGTTTCTTTTACTGCAATTTAGTTTTTATGAGTAATTTTTCTTTCTGCAAAGTGTGATGCTTGATTTACTACAATTGAGTATTTTATGAGCAATTTATTTTACTGCAAAGTGTGTTAATTTTTTCTGCAATAGAGGTTATTTAATTTCCGCAAGTGTGATTTCCTTAGTTTACAATATTGGTTTTTATTTTTACTGCAATTGACCTTTTGAGTTTTTCAGGTGCTAAAATAACCCCCTGCTCTCAATCTAGGTGCTGACAAGACTTTCCATGTAGCAGGAAAATGCCAGGAAGTGTGATGTTATTCAAAGAACTATCTCAAATTCTAGCAGAAGTCTCTGCTTCACAGAAAGAACACATCTTGGCATCAATTAGAAACCGATACTCCTCTAGAAGAAGAGAATCATGAAGAACCGGAAGATCTTCCTAGTGAGACTGAGAAGCTATGGATAACGCTTGATGAGGAGAAGCCATCAGAAGTAGAGATTGAAGAACACCAACTTGATCTAGCCTACACTTTAGAGGATGAACAAAGAAAATTGGAGGATTTGCATGTTGCACAAGATGTTGCCCATGAATCAAATGACCAAGAGTATATGGATCCCATAGAATCTTGGTTTCAGATGACTTTCAATATTCATCCCTCCCTTATCATTCAAAAATTTGTAGCATCACATCAGTTAATGCAGTTGGTACCTCATGTTCTAGTATTTTCTCGCATATACTTTCTAAATTTGAACATGAATATGATTATTCACTTGTTGCGCACTTGCTTGCACTGGAATTCCTCCTATACTTAAAAGGGAGTCTTCTGCTTCTTAGGGTAGAGTAGGGTAGAAGAATAAAGAAATGCCATGAATAAAGTTGTTACAACAATGCAATTAGGTTTTTGACTTTCAAAGCATAGCCACTGAAACTATTTTTTATCTGCATCGGTCGTTAACACACACATCTGTGACAAATCTTGTTGAGTATGATTCACTCTAATACCTCATGATTTTGCAAAAGTAACCATGATTAACCACTCTAATGAAGTTGTCATCTAAGATATATATTTTCAATTTCCCTTAGAAGGTATTATTGGAGAGCCCCCTATGGCGGACCACTCTTGTAAAGATCATAATAAGATATTCATGAGAACACTAGCATTATTAACTTAAATAATCTTTTAGTCATTATCTGGGATATTTTTAATAAGTCTTTAGGGTAGAGGAACTAGCTAGTAATGGTTAGTCATAAAAACTTTTCACGCCACCACATACTCTTAAGGATTAGATCTGTCTCCCCACTTATTAAGTAACCTTTGAAGTTAATTACAATCAGACTTTATAAAATATTTAGGGGAGGATAGGAGGTCTCATGATGAGCCGACCTACCACGATCATGGGACCTAACATGCATGACATTACTGTGTTGGTCACCAAGCCAGAGTAATGGCTTTCAGCTGAAAAGCTGGAAGACAGGAGGTCTCATCACGAGTCAGCCTATTCATCTGTGTTACTTCTTGTGAGTGGCACTGCCATTAGCTGGTTACCAAGCCAGGACAGCGGCCTTCATCTAATTTTTAAATAAGATAACTTTGAATCTATATCTAGTAAGTGGGACACAGGCATTTCGTTGGGTTAAAAGACATCCCTGTCAAGGTTATAGACGCCTGCGGGCAGCAGGGCCATGTCTGTGGTATTAAAGTTAATTGCATACTATGACTTACTTGGTTATCTTTCCCTTTCCCTAAAACTCATCATTTTATTTCTTGGACAGTGATTTTAAGATGATTTGAGCATGATGCTTTGAGTTTTATCTCTCAAAAATTAGGAATCTTTAATGATGTGGTACCCTTAGTGAAGGTAATTTTTTGTACTGTATTAAGAAGAAACTTAGTTTTGCATCTAGATGACAACAAAATTTATAGTGTTTTTTATTGGTCCAGGAAGGTGTCATCTTCTTCTATTTTTATGTCCCTTTCCTGGTATCATAACTCCAGTTATTTATGGTGTTTAGAGTGATGAATTGCCCAATGATGATTGCACACCAGGTGTTGCTGGACAATGATGTGTGTTGATTGTGGCTGCCTCCAAATAAGCACTACATGACCTAGGTACATGATTGTTATAGTAAGTGCAGGAATCTTGTGGTACTCTTCTTGAAATTGCACCTTTTCAGCAAACATTTGATTTTTTTTATCATGAATGTTAATGACTCTAGACAAGAAAAAATAACTTTGAAAAAGAAATCTATGACAAGCAGGGAGTTCATTTGAGACAAGAAAACAAGTATGTGAGGTCTATTATAAAGGTACAATACTCTTTTTCCATAATGTATGGTACAAATCATTGCTTTCCTGTACTTGATCTTGTTGCAATTTTATCATTCCTGCACTCAATTCTTTCATAAGCATTGTAACATGGTTTTAGTTGTCACTGTAACAGTGACGTTGCAGACTTAATGAATGCTTTAAAAATGATGACATACTAGGTGTGTTAATATTTCCTTGCTGATATTTTTGCTGACATTTTTATCGGGAAGCATAGTATGATATTTAAACATTCCCCTTGCCTTCTTCCATGGTTTTATAATCTTATTGTTTGGCTTGCATGAGGACATGCAAGAAGGTCAGCATGGGTGAGTGTTGAGCCTTCGTTTTGTCCATATTTTCATGATTTTACTGAATAATTTTATGCATGTACTAAGTGTCTATAATCATTATTATTCCTTTTACGCACTATTAAGTTATTATTTAGAGGCATTTAGAGTTGACAGTTGTTGATCTATGAACTCTTCTTGTTTTGTTAATTTGAAGAGTATTTAATGTGAAAATGTCATTAATGATAATCTCTCTTTATGGCAGGTGAGAAGTTCCTGCACCAATAGTTCCTGTACCAGCAGTTTCTGCACTGACAGTTTATGTACCAACAGTTCCTACACCAACAGTTCATGTACCAACTATTCATGCACTAATCCCTGTACTAGCAGTTCCTGCACCAACAGTTCATGTACCAGTTGTTCCTATACCAACAGTACAAGAGATACTAATTTGGATGGCTTTGATAGCTTTGATTTCCCGGAAGAAGTCGTGCTTACCATTTACTTGCTTGTAGATGTAACAAGAAATTGTCACATTCATTGCAGTACAAGATTCTTCTCAAACCATTATTTAAAACTAAGTTGATCATGTTTTTATGCATATGCCAACAAGCCTTAGTCCTACATTCACCTTCATGTACATACAGCGTTCCTACACCACACATCAAATTCCTACTCCAATTCGGATTTTACAGCATTCCTGCACCAATTCAGTTCTACAGCAACATCACTGCACCAATTTGGGGCTGTGACACATTGACACGTTTCTAGGAAAATATGAAATATTTTTTTATTCAAAATGTTATTTGAACACTTCCACATTATTCAAGGTACACTCAGGTCATACAGAATTATATTTAGGAATAATTAATGCTTTAGCCCTAAATTCGCAGCAGTTTCTAGACTGCCAACTTCCTCCTGGATTTTTGTGCAGGTGAAGGCGAATAGAGAAATTATGGAACATGGGATTTGGTCCCAGTATAGAAAATTTACTAATCCTCAAATAGATTTCTAAAATTCGTAATGTTTAAGGAGATACAAAGAGTTATTTGGAGGTAGTTTGTTAAAAATACTAATTTTTCCAGAATTCCAGAATACACCCAGATTTCGAAAATTCGTATCAAATCTTCATTATTTCAATAGGGAAACAGTTGTACTGATATTCTAATTGAGAGAATTATTTTGGATTCAATCCCCATGTTGTTTGCTAAGGAATGGCTTGTCTAAAGCCAAAATTATCATGTAAAAATATTATAAAAGAAAGGAGTTATGCAGGTGTGAGAGGATGGTATCCTGTAGATCACATTTTGCAAACCAGAGGATTGATTTTGTTGTGTAGAAAAGGGAGGAGCCTGTGTGCCCAGTCGGATGATCCTTGGAGGGGACAACTGGAGCCCAGCACTGCATTGTTCAGTAACTATGTAACAAGAATTCAGAATTAATATACTCTGGCATTCGATTTATGTTTCCAGATTTCTTTCTAAAGCTTCTGGGATTGCGATTTAAGTGTTGCAAGGGCAATGAGCTAGGTGGTTTGGGCCCACTAGCCAGTTCATTGCCCCCATTCCTCTTAGATTTCTTTGCATTTTATTTTGATAGCTACATCAGCATGAGAGTGTGGTTAAGTAGGAATTTGTAATTATATTTCAGAATTCCCTGTATACTTCGATGTTAAATTACATAAGATTGATTCATGAATTTAATAGGTATGGTTACTCTCGGAATTTATTTCTATTCAACATATTTAAATTGAAAACATAATATATTTATTGCATTTCTGATTACTTGCTCTAATTCAGTTTTTTGTATAACGAAATATACTTTTAGTTGCAGGGATTCAACAATGGAGATAAAAATTGTGAGGATATGGCCATTGAGAGTTTTGATTTGATTTATTAATATTGTTTGGGCATTCATGAGCATTTTAAACTGTTATATGAAATTAATCCTGGAATTTTAAGAGGACAATACTCATTATTGTAATTTAAATATCAGAATTAGCTTGAGGAGATTTTATTTCAAGTTCTTAAAATGTCCAGTAAAATTCTTTGAGGATATACATGATCAAAGAACTTAAATTTCTTGATTGAATACTACAATGTGCATGTGATTCCTTTTTAATAGAAGTACCTTTACATTGGAAAGGAGGTAGTTGATGAATTCCTTAGATTAGTTGTTATTTTGTGTTTCCTAGTTTTATTTCTTTCCAACATAGCAGTAATCTTTTACGAGGTTTTTGCATTCTTTATTTCTTGAATCACTTTCTTTTGAATAGGGCCTACATTCCCTTGTCCCCTGGAAAACTAAGGAAGACTTACTTAAGGAGCCATCTCAACCCAGAATAGGAGCCAGAAGTAGATTCCTGGAGTGTGTTTACTTTACTTTCGAAAAGTCTTGTTCTTTTTTCTTGAATGATGCTTCTTTTGAATTTCTTGCAAAAGCTTGGTTTTTATTTGATAGATCCTTGGTGTCTTATTCTAGTTTATACTGTGCTATGCCTCTAAGTTTACTTACCCGGATTGACAAATTAAATTGTTGGTGTAAATCTTTCATTTATACCGCCTGACATTGGGATAGCTATTTTCGGTCTCAAGGGAAAGACATATATTTGGTGGGAAGACGTGAAGTGTGTCAGAGGCATCAAGATAAAGGAGCTGAGTTGGCATGAGTTTAAAAGACTCTTCAGAAAGAAGTACTTGTTTGAGAGATATTATGATGGAAAGGCTAAGGAGTTATATGAGATTAATATGGGTTCCATGATAGATGAAGAGTATATGACTAAGTTTCTGGAGTTGTTGAGGTGTTAAGGATGAGAAGACGAAGTTCCAAAGGTTCATCCATGGGTTTCCATTATAATTCAAGCATCGAATTCAGTATGATGAGCATTGGTCATTGGAGGAAGTCATCAAGAAATTGAAGCAATTTTATGAGTAGTCTAAGTGTAAGTATGAGCCTAAACGTGATTGGAAAGCTAATGATAAGACTAAAGGAAATTGGGATAAAAAGAAAGGAACACTCAGGATCCAGGTGATAAGGAGAATGCAACATCTTATAATAAGTTCAATGGAGTTGATAAAGGACATGGGTCTCACCCTAAGTAGCAAAACAAAGGTGATGGTAGGAAGCCTTTGCAGTGTTGGATTTGTGATGGAGAGCATCACAGGAGATATTTCCCATCACATTAGGGTGGAAGAACTCATTTACAATGCTCGGGAGGCATAGACACTTAGAGATGTTGGCAATAGTATTCATCTAATCTACGCATCAGTGGATAATAGATAGGTTGATCATAAGGCATCCATTATCAAGATGGAAGGTAGGCATTGTGATCAAGTTGTTTCTATTTTTATTGTTCCTAGATCTAACTATAGTTATATTAGTCCTGGCCTGGTGGATAAGTGTTACTTGAATAGAGAAGAGCTCATCATTGGGTGAGATCATGTGCATTTGAGCTTAATGTTATGCCCACATTAGCACATCTAAATGTTCTTCCTTTGGGATCATACAATATGATTTTTGGCATGGATTGGTTGTACATTCACAAGATTAAGGTAGGCTACTATAATAATGTTATTGAGTTCTTGGATGATCATGGGGAAACAAAGGTAGGCTACTATAATAATGTTATTGAGTTCTTGGATGATCATGGGGAAACAAGAGTCTTGAAGGGAATGAAGAATCCTAGATCAGTGAGAATGGTTACAGTTATGTATGAAAAACATAGCTATAGGAAATGATGTGTATTGTTTGTAATTCATATTTCCAGTGACAAAGGGAAGGATGTTGAGGATGATGAAGTTTTGAAGAAGCATCATGTTTTGCAGCAGTTTCAGGATGTATTTTCGCCAGAGGTTTCAGAGTTTCGTTCTCATAGGGAAGTGGATTTGTTTATTAAGTTGATGTCAAGAGCAACACCAACATCTAAGGTACCATACAGGATGAGCACTCTAGACTTGGTGGAATTGAAGTTGCATCTTAAGGAAATTTTTGATAAGGGATACATAAGGCCAAGTGTTTCACCTTGGGGTGCACCAATGTTGTTTGTACAGATGAAGGATGGTACTCTCAGTTTGTGCATTGATTATAGGTAGTTAAACAATGTCATTATCAAGAACAGGTATCCTTTGTCATGCATTGATGATTTGTCTGATTAGTTGAAGGGAGCAGTAGTGTTCTCAAAGATTGATTTAAGATCGATATATCATCAAGTGTGCATCAAAGTAGATTACATGACCGCATTTTGTACCGGGTATGTGCATTATGAGTTTGTGGTGCTTTCCTTTGTTCTTACTAATGCTCCAGCTACTTTCATGTGTTTGATGAATAATGTATTGCATCCTTATCTCGACAAGTTTGTGATAGTGTTTAATGACGATACATATATTTTAAGAATGAGGAGGAGCATGTAGAGCACTTTGCAACAATGTTGAGATTGTTGAGAGAGCATCAATTGTATGCCAAGCTCAAAAAGTGTAGTTTCTTTCAGACTCAAGTTCATTATTTGCTGCATGTTATTTCCAAGGAAGGTATAGCAGTGGACCTGGAAAATATTAAAGCTATCAAGGAATGGCTAGCTCCTAGGAATGTGGATGAGGTTAGATGATTCATGGGACTAGTAGTTTATTACAAGTGGTTCATCAAGAACTTCAAATGGATTTCCTATCTTATTACATCTCTACAGAGAAAGGGGAAGAAGTTTGAATGGATTGAGGAGTGCACAACTAGTCTTTGAGAAGTTGAATCATTTGCTTACAAATGCTCTAGCATTGAAGATTACAGATCCTTATAAGGAGTTTGTGGTTTTTACAGATCCTTTCAAGAGAGGACTTGGTGGAGTCATGATGCAAGAAGGAAGGGTGGTATTTTATGATTCAAGGAAGTTGAGTGAGCATGAGTAGAACTATGTGACTCATGATCTTGAGTTGGAAGCTATCATTCATGCCTTGAAGATGTGGAGGCATTATATTCTTGGCAGGAGTTTCATCTTCATGAGTGATCATAGTGGGTTGAGGTACTTGTTTGACCAACCCAATATGAATTCCAAGTAAGCTAGATGGTTGGCTACCCTCAGTGAGTTTGACTTTGATATTAGATACATTAAGGGAAAGGAGAACAGGGTTGCAGATGCTCTCAAGAGGAGAGTGCAGGTGAATCATATTGTAACAGTGAGTTCTTATGAGACTGATTTGTAGGAGCATATATTGCAGGTAGGGAAACTTGATGACAGGTACCAACAATTGAGGCATATGTTACAACTGCAAGGTGAAGGTGATAGAGATGAGGATTATCATCTCACAACAGATGGCTTGGTCAGATTCAGGAACATGATTTATGTGTCGGATAATAGTGAGCTCAAAAATCTTATCTTGAGGGATTTTCATGTCAAGTCATATTTAGGTCACCCGAGATATCATAAGACATTGGAAAGAGTTAAGAAGTTTTTTTATTGACCAAAATTGAAGAAAGAAGTGGTTGATTTTGTTGCGAGATACTTGGACTGTCAATGCGTGAAAGAAAAGTGTAACCACCCAGTTGTTTCATTACAATTGATTATGATGTTGGAACGGAAATGGGAGGTTGTATCCATGGACTTCATTACAGGTTTTCCGAGGACATCGAAGAAACATGATTCCATCATGGTTGTGGTTGACAAGTTGAGTAAGTAGCTCACTTCATTGCAGTTAAGTCTACGAATTCAACTAGTGAGGTAGCTCAGATCTTCATCAGGGAGATAGTGAGGTTGCATGATGGTATTCCTAAGACTATTATATCAGACAAAGATTCCAAGTTCACTTTTAGGTTTTGGAAGGAGTTTTTTGTAGGCTTAGGGACATAGTTAGCTTTCAACACAAATTATCATCCTCATATAGATGGATAGACAGAGAGGGTTAATAGGATTCTTAAGGATATGTTGAGGATGTATGTCATGCATCAGCAGAGGAAGTGGGATGAGTATCTTCCACTGGTATAGTTTGCATATAATAATTGGTATCATGAATCCTTGAGTATGATGTCCATTTGAGGCTCTTTATGGGTGGAGTTTTAATACTCCTATCAACCAAAGTGATCCAGTGAATAGGGTGTTGTTTGGACCAGATATGTTGGCTAATATGAAGTGGGAGATGCAGGTTATTAAAAGGAATTTGAAGGCAACACAGGACAAGAAGAAGAGTTATGCATATCAACACAAAGCATTCAAGGATTTTCAGGTTGGGGAGCATGTGTACTTCTCCATCAAGACCAAGAGGAGATCCTTGAGGATTGGAACATGTGCCAAGATGGAACATCAATATTTTGGGCCTTTCAAGATCCTTGAGAGGATTGGAAAGGTGGCCTATAGACTTGCATTGCCGCCAACATTTAAAGTACATGTTGTTTTCCATGTTTCATTTCTTAAGATATATGTCGAGGATGTTGATCTTGTGATTGATTGGTCTGTATTGTAGGTCCATAGCTGGAGGGAGAATTCCAGCCAGAACCTTGGTGCATTTTACAAAGGAAACAACTCATGCTCTAGAACAAAGCAATCGAGCAAGTTAAAGTGCAGTGGAAGCACTTTTGGACCCATGAAGCTACCATGGGAGATGGTTAATCAAATCCAGCCTATGTATCCAATTTTTATTTGCTGCTTGAGAAAATGAGTTTGATTTATGTGTTTTGGTTTATGTTTATGCATATGTGTTTTGTAGATACTACAATCAGTTGTGTTATAAAGCTCCAATATGTGGTATGTTGTAAATATTGCATCGAGATGTGTTATAAAGCTCCAATAAGCAGTATGGTGTTCATGGTTTTAGCATTTGGTATGATGTAAATGTTGCATTGAGTTGTATTATAAAGCTACATAGGAAGTATGTTTTTGTGGTTATAAGAATCATTAAACACCAAGGACAAAGTTCATCCGGGGGGGGTGTTGTAAGAGTATCTAGTTGATTTTCCATGTAAATAAAATAAAACCAAGGTCATGGGACATGTATTCCAAACTGAATGCTGGGAAAACACTACAGTGGGAATCACTTGTGGATTAATTAATGGCTATGGAAATTCAAAAAGGAATTAGAAAAGGAAAAGAGGCAATAATTGGTATTGAATTATGAAAATAAAGGAAAATAGGAGAAAATGAAAGTGAAGAGACACAAATTTGCATGAAAAGGAAATTAGAGGGAAAATGACGAAAAAAGGAGACCTCAATGATAAAAATACATCAGAAAATTAGTTCACATCTTTTTGTCAATTCATTTTTTCGCTCTCTCCTTTCATTCTCTCATTTTGTCATACACTTGCACACTTAGAGCATTCTTGGAGCATTATAGTATTCATTTGGATTTGGAGAAAGCAGGCAAAGGAAAGAAAGGGAGCGCAAGGAGACAATTGGATCAGTAGTTATAGTTAGATTGATTTGCAGGTAACAAGTTGCATGTGTGATTTCCTTGTTGATTTTTGGATGCATGGTATATGCATGTGATTCTCTGGTTATGTGTTGTCATTGGTATGGATATTTTCTTGGATTAACAGTGGTTTCATCCTTTCCTTTCCATTTCCTGTATAGTCATGGTGTTGTGGGTTTCCCACTTTTTTTTCTAATTAGTGCTCAGATCCCTATGGTTGTGGGTTGGAATAAATTCTCTAGAAGCCCTCGAGCAGTTTGGGTTGATTTACTACTTCTTGGAGTCGTAGGTTGGGACAAATGTTATGGAGCCTTTGGTGGGTTGAGTTACTAGTTCCTTGGGTAGAGACCGATTTGGTTGATGTTAGTGATTTCTAGACCATAGAGGTGGAATCACTGTGGTTGAGGGTTGAGGTTGCTTGGCCTTTGGAATCCCTAGATGGTTTTTTTTGTTTAACTCATGAGATCCCACAATCATGCTTGGAATATGGCATCAGGGTGATTAGATGAAAGAGAGATTTGGTTCATCCCAATCCATGGTTGGGTGGTATGTGGTAGATCCTTGACTTGGTTGGTATTTTCATGTGTTAATATGAGATATTTTCCTATTGTGATCTATGAACATTTGTATTGATTATGTTGGTGATGTTATGGTTGATTTTCCATGGTTTCCATTTTGGTTATACCTTTGTTATATTATGTATTCTATTTGTGGCTCTTGAATGTTTTGATAAGTATTTGAATAGTTGATGAATGCATGGCCTGACAAGTGCTATTTTGGCTAGCTAGAGAAGGTTTGGAACCTTCTTAGTGATTATTATACGAAGATTATTAGTTTATGATCAGGCATGCATTCATGACCTGTAGCTTATATGTTTTCCATATGTTTGATGAAATGTCTATCATGGATTAGGCATGTCTAGTTCAAGTTATTTCTTGAGTTTTGATTGATTAACATTTTCATACCTTTGTTTTCATTCTAAAAAGTTATAGGAAGTTCTGGGAAGTGGTCTGGAGGTTAGCTTGAAAATGTGGCTCAGATCTTAGAATTATTCACACTGAACTAGGAATTTTAGGCCATAACTGCATGGAAGCGAGCTTATGAGTGTGGTTGGAGGCTCATAACACATGAATGTCATGTTTTGTGTGCGGTTGGGGGTTAAGCTTGTGAAAAAATAGTTCTAGCACAGGATCGGGTCATTAGAGGTTGTAGGTTGACTTATGGGTGATCTAGTGTTCCTGAGGGATGTCTGTAAGTTTTCAATGTGTCAAATCCACTTCCATAATTGGAACTTGGAGGTAAAGTCATGTCGTGGTGACACTCATCTCATGTTTACCCTGGTGAGCTTTTGAACTTGGGTGAGTGTGGGAGGAGGCGTTACATTAACATAGATCTCTTTACTAGAACTTTTTGGATATAAAAGGTGTATCCTATAGGTTTTATTAAATAATTATCATGGTATATATGTCATTTACATCATAGGTTTATTGGTTTATGGTAACCCACCTTACTCTCCATATTTTAAGTATTTAATATTTGTGCCAAGAGCACATTGAAACAGGGTTTGAGTTTCGATTTGCTTCACACAGAGATTGAAATCACTCATGTGGATTTCATGATATCTAAAGATATAGTGTTTAATTTTTGTAATTGTAGGTTATTCATCTTATAAACTCTTGTTCAATCAAATTTCTTATTTCTAGGATTCATGTTTTTCTAGGAACAAGTTAATTTGTTTTTGCAAGGGTATTAAATATTGAATTTGAGTGAAGGCACAAACATGTTTTTGTTGGGTGTTGAGCCTGATTATCTTCCTAATTGTTTAGAGGTTTTTGTTCCAGTTCTGTTGGATCCTTGTTCCTAACAGGGCGGCGATGTCACCCATTTAATCATTGTTAGGGGGGTCGACAACGAATTTTAAGAGTCGCCCCCCCCCCCCCCCCCCGGCACGGTTCGGGGGTAGCACCCCCAAAGCTAAAAATAGATGAATATTTGCCTTGTAAAATATTTTAATTTCATAGCCAATCAAGGGCATTCATTAGGCAGCTGATCTTGTTGTAACTTCTTTTTTCCTATGCATTTATCTTCTAAATTGCATAGATTTAAAAAAAAAAAAAGAGTTAAAAAAAATTATGCACTTTGTAATAAAACACGCTATATTAAATGTCACTTTACATTTTATTATGGCGCAAATAAATAAGTGTTAAAATAATTATTTTTATTTAAATAAAAATTGTCACCGAAGAATTTAAAGTTTGGGCATATCCCGACTCTCTAGATTTATGTCGCTCCGATCAACAACTATTATACGACTGCAGGCCCCCCCGCACTCCCAGCGGTTAACGGGGGGGGATTCTGCAAAATGGTATTCACTTTACTTCCCGATAGTACGTGTTCACTTCCTAGTGATTGTGGGACCCCCCCCCCCCCCCCTCGCGCACAAACCACCTCTTCCCTCCACCAACACTCCTGCTACTTTAGCCTACCACCAACTATTCCACCAAAATAACAATCGTTAAATTCCCCAATAATTTAACATTTCGGCTATTAAATTATTAAAACATCTCGCCAATGTTTTAACTATTAAATGTAGTCCCGCCAATAACAGTTATTGAAATAAAACCATTGAAATGCCGATAATAAATTTAAAATGATGCTACCAGGCTATTGATCTTCCATCTACCATTCTTATCTAGAGCATTCAGACACCAAATCATAAAACTACAATATTAACCAATGCTATCAGCCGCAAATCCACTGGCTAATTTTTTTTTATCATCCTCTCTTCTTTCATTTTCTAAAATGGCGAGTTAGAAAGGGAAATCCAAAGTAATTGTCGAAATTCCAATTCTAACCCTTTAACCAATTTGGATGAATCTCCGCTTATTGATACCTAGTTTAAGATAGTAGAAACCCAATGTGAATTTGACCTCTATGAACTCCATAATTGGGCATTTTAAAAATTTGAATACATTAGTGATGAGTTCTACTTTTGGGAGTCCATGTTGCTCCAATTTTGTTTTCCTCATACCTATCACTTCCCTAAATTCATCACCTGGTGCGAAAACATATATTTGCTAAGTCAAAGGGCCATACTTGCTCGAAATAATGAAATATTGTTTATGTAACCTTAGAGTCAATTTAACAAGCCTTGTAGATAAATGCTAAAAGTCCTCTTCATCCTTTTTCAGCTGAATCTTTGATGGAAATTTATCAGAAACTTACCTTTCAGCAACGATCCCATAATTTTTATTCCTTTCTTCCTGAAAATTCCAAATTACCTCGGAAAAATCCACCCTATTTTTTTGCCATTTTTGCATAAATGTCCAAACAAGTTGTTTCAATAGTTTGTTGTCTTTTGGGATACCAAAATGATCAGTGGGTGGATGAAGCCACTCTAGGATTCCTCTTAGCATTTTCATCTGGAAAAAATCCCTTAGTTTTGATTAATTTCAGTCAGTTTTTATCAGATATTATCCATGAACAATTTATGAAGTTTAGTGTTGAGGGGTCTTTCAAACATCGGTCTAATTTTTTATATCTATTCTTGTATCACCAGTCATAAAGATAAAAAATTACATTGCAAAACTTGGAATCACAGGGAAGGCCATAGTCAGTTATTCACTAGTCCTCATTAGTTTAAGAAAAAAATAGAGGAGTATTCTTTCAGCGATTTTGTTGATTAATTTTTATATATATCATTTTGTCTTCTTAGCAGTGATGTAGTTCCCAAGATATCAACTAAAATCAAAAGGATTTTACATCTCAGTGAACAGTCTAAAGTAGGAGATTGGTATCTTTACCAAAATTTTACAGAAATCTGAGTTTATAGTTGTGAGTTGCCTCCATACAATCTGCCAGTTTTTGTGCCTATGATAACTTTCGCTCTTCAATTTATTAGATAGAGGATGAATATGGATGAAATTCATTTTATTTCTAGGAATCAGAAGGCTCAATTTAAGTTAAAGGCAAAAGTGGGTCATTTATAGCTAATACTAGAGCAGCTGGAAAAGGAAGTTGATAATTTACTAAAACGGATGAAGTTTAAGTTGAGTTTTAGTTGGTCTTATGACATTTTGGGAATAGTTTCATGTATTAGAGTTGAACAGAAATCAACTCCTTATACCCACATATCTAAACCATAAATTGAGCAGTATGCAATTCAAGAGATATGGGAGGAAAACACCTTGCAAGAGATGGAGGAGAAAATTTCCAGTCAAGCAGCTCTAGAGACCCCAAGGTTGAAAGAAAAAGAATTGAAAATACCTAGTGAAAGTATGTCTCCTACAGGTTCAATTCAAAGACTAGTAGGATTTAAAGTTTTCAAAATGAGGAAAATAATGAATGTAGAAGAAGAGTCATCAAAGATCAGGAATCCAGAGGAACCTACCACATTAATACTATCAAGCGAGATTGTGTACTCTCTAGAACAAGCTGAAGAAATAGTTCTACATTCCCCTACCTCCTTCTTCAGATCAGCTGAGTATTTTTGCAAAGTTTAGAGAGATGAAGAACAACAATGAGGCATTGAAGACTTCCACATATTTTGAGTTTCGGAAACAATCTTCCACTACTCAAACCATATTGGTATATGCACATGACCCTGACAAAGGGCAATTCCAATTAACATTCCTTGAGCCAAAGGTTCCAGTGCCTAAAAGTGAAGAGGACTACAAGACTTTTGTATTTTCTTTTGACACCAAGGAAATTCATCTGATAGATCAAATAGATCTTCATAAGAAAGAAGGCGAGATGATCTATTCCATATTGACAAGTTCTTCTATGGATGCATCAAAATTACAGGCTTCCTTAAACAATATGCATGCACAGTTCAAGCTAGAAAATATGTCTTCCCTAGCTAAAGATACTAGAATAAAAGAATTAGAATATTTGGTAATAAAATTAGGATTAGATGCTCATGATATTGATGATGCTGAAGAGATCATCAAAAATAGGAATGTGGACATTCAAGCACTTAAAAAGTAGTTGAAATCACCAACAACAAAACATCCCCAAACTTAGGAAGTGGGGTAGCTAGAGAAAGAGAAAGAAAACATGTTGAAGATGATAGTTGAACAGAATATTTAGATTCAGAAAATGGACGCATATTTGAAAATCCTCTTGAAAGAGAAGGAACAACAACTCAGTGCAAGAACCTCTACAATGTAGATAGAATCAACGAGTGAAGAAGCCACTAATAAGTTATCAAAGGCCATGGGAGATTTATCCTTAAGAAATGTAGAAATAGAAAAATTGAAAGCATCCATATATAGAATGGAAGAAAAGAAAAAAAAGGCAGATAATGCATATATTTCAGAGGTGCAGAAGAATTTCAAGCTAACCAAAACAACTTGAAAAATACACAGATGCTTCAATCAATGCATAGACATTATCTGAAGCAAAGGAGAAGATATGGATAGATATTAATTCAACTATTTTAGAGATGTGGACATCCATTGAAATATTTTTTGAACATGAGAAGTTAGTACATAAAGCAAAAGCAGCCATAACAGAAATCAAAGAAGAATTGGATCACAAACCAGGAGAAGCACAAATAATCATTAAATTCCTAAATTCAAAAACCAAAGATGAAATTGAAGAGTTGAGAATCGAAGATAAGACAGACACAATCCTAGAGGTTATCAAAGTATTGACAAAAATAAATTTAATGTTGCAGCTGGAAAATAAATGTCAGAACTTGGAAGCTCAAATCGAAAAAGTTACATAGAAAATTTACTATCCTCCAGCAAAAAGGACTTCCATATTTAAGAGATTCTTGTGGCTAATTGATTCCACTTGAGAATTACCAGTATAAATTACATGACATATCATCAGATAAGTTAAGATTTGTTAAGGTAAAAGGAATCATAGGTGGAAAAGCCTTCATACAAGGTTTAGAATATGACTTATTTATCTTGCATGAAGTTCATCACGTATTCATTACTAAGCCAACTTTTGAGAAGTATACAGAAGTCGATGAAGCTTACATGAAGGTGATCAAATTTTCATGTCCATTTGATGACAAATGGGATAAGTTCCTTGAACTTCTAGAGCAAACCGAATGCACAATTTCATGCAGCAACGCAAAAAGGCACAAACAACATGCAATTTTTTAGGTGTCAGTACAACAAAGACAGGAGCACAAAGAGAAGATACAAATTTTCTAGCAGCAATTGCAAACAACACCCTCCAATAGTGTGTTTATTTTCTAGATTAAGTTTTAGATTACTATTTTTAAATTGTATTAATTAGATATATCCAAATTATTTTGGTTAAGACTTTAAATTTTGTAAAATATTGTATTAAGTTATATACTTTTGAATTACACTCTATATATACATTGTAATTCGAAGTAAATATGTTTGAAATGTTGTGATAGCCAAGAAAAAACATTGTACTTCTTTGGAGTTTTTTGAAGATAATCAAAGCATTCTGACTTGAGTTTTAACAACAGTGTGTGCATGTGAGTTTTTTTACTGTATTCATTTCCATTTTTCATCATATGTTCAAGGTAACATAAGATTTAGGGTAAGTCCAAGTTAAATATTAACTTCCCTGACAACCCACTGCAAAGCTATCATCATAATTGAGACTAGCTAATTGAATAGGTTGTTTAAATTAGTACCTTTGTATCATTTAATTGTTGCATTTTGTCATCTCTTGAAAATATATGTGTTGGTTGTAGATGTTTTTCTACAAGCATCTAATATATTTGATTGATTAAGTATTCAGAACGAATGTTTAATTATCATATATCTTATCCTTTCCTCTATCAAAATCAATTGAACGATTATATGTTCTTAGGAATGAAAATCAACACTTTGAAAGCCTCAAAATATTTTATGGTGTACAAGTGTAAATGGTTTGATTCATTGGTCATCAAATTAAATGAAATCTCTCACTTAGATGCTTTGGCATAGTTCCCGAGCCTAGAGATGCCTCCAAAGATACAACATCAAATTGGCATTGTTGTCAAGGAATGGAGTTTGAATTTTATTTCCCTGGGACAATGATAATACTTACCTCTTAATGGTGAATAAGAGATTAGCAGGATAAAGTCCTTCACCTGGCGGCTTCATAAATTAAATTTGGCTTCATGTAGGCATACTAGATCTCACTCTGATCCTCGTCTTTTCTCTCCATTATTAGATCCAAAACGACTTGTGAGAATTTCCTCTTTTAGATGTAGAATTGAAGCTTCCACTTCTACCCCTACTCCTCCTGAGACAGTTTCATATCCTGAACCTTTTCAACCAATTCCTATTCCTATTAAATTATCCTATTTACCACCTAAAGTCTTAGAACTCTTTTCTAAGGGAGTAGATATCCATTCTGCTTTGTTAGTTCATCAACTTGAATCTTTTGAGCTTCCTGTTCCACTTTTAGAATCATCTGACATAGAAGAAGAGTTTGAACTTGAGTTTCCTCAACTTAAGCCTATTGATTTTATTTCCTCTATCATACATACTTATCCTTCTACTTCTTCCAAACCTGAAGAGGAACTTTAAATCTACACAAATCTTTTAGCTTTTGAAGACCAAAAAAATATTGTTCTTGATGTCCAAAAGTTAATTTTGCATGCTCAGTTTATGAAAAATACTTTAATCCCAGATCAGTCATCTCCTAGTAAAGTTTTATCTCCCAGAAGGACAATTTTGTCACAACAACAAATGGCACAATTTAGATGAATTGTGACAGCTCGGTATGCAGTGTTAGTACTTCCACCAACAAATCAAATTCATGGATTTCCATAAGGATACTTTAAAAATCTACCAAGATTTAACGCAGAAACAAGACAATTAGCAGAAGATCGTTTGTCTTCATTTCTTGATTTTGCAAACAATATGAACATAGAGCATGAAGATGTTAATATGAGACTATTTGTCCAATCACGAGAGAGAAATATCATAATTTGGTTCAGGAAGTTACATCCAAATTCTATAAATTCATGGGAAGAATTAACAACCATCTTTATAAACCATTAGGGAATTAAAAAAGATCATGTTTATTATCTAACAGAATTTGAAGACTTAAAAATGAATCCTAGTGAACCCGTTGTAGAATTTATTAAATGGTTTAATCAGATTTGCACTAAGATGCCACTAGATTATAAGACTCCAGTTACTAAAGCTAAAGTTGGATTTTCTAAAGGATTTCATGATGATATTTCTTTAATGTTAAGGGAAATAAAATTTGAAACTTTAGCAGATATGCAAACTAATGCAATTGAGGTAGAAGCTAATAGGGAAACATGAGGTAAATTGAAAGACAAGGCAAGAAAAGTAGAGAGGAAATTGAAAGCTAAAGAAGAAAGTGGTTCATCATCAAAGGATAAAGAAAAGGAACATAAAATTGATGAAATAACTTCATTATTTATAAATTTGTCCAATCATATTTCAAGGATGGAAACCCAACTAAGAGTAGCCCAACAAAATGTAAATAGACTTGCAGGACAATTCAAGAGACATTTTCAACCAAAAATTTTGCAAAGAGAGAGGCCAAATAATGACCAACAAATTCAACCTCCATTAATGATTGATGATCAGGATCCTGATGAAGTATTGTCAGTTGTGACCAATGATATCAATTATTTTACCGACCAACCATTTGAAAATTCTATTGTCCCCCTCATTCAAATTCATCCTTTGGTCCAGAATAAAGAATCCTTTGAAATTTCTAAATGTCAAGCTTTTTCTGAATTTCTGATTGTTGAATTGAATATAAGACATGACTAGAGACCCAGACAAGGCCCAGGTAGACCTGTCAAAAAGGTTATCTTTGATATACCACAAGATAAATTTGTTGAAACTCCATTTGTTCAACCTCAAATCCAGTCACAAGACCAATCCAATGCAGAAAAATTTGTCCCTCTTGTTTTTAATGTGGAAAAATAATTAGAAAGGGTCAAAACTCCAAATCCTTTATTTGAAGTTTCAATAAATCCAAGTTATAAGTAGTATCTTTCCAAATGAATACAACCTTCAAGTGTTGATGCTGAAGGGGATGTGATTAGCCTTCAAGATGAGAAAATCATTTTCTGGTTTTTGGAACCAGTGTAGATATGATAGATGAAAGTGTTCCACCTTTTTATGTCACATTAAAGGTTCATGATTTCCTTTTGTACAACTGTATGCTTAATTTTGGTGCTTCTCACAATTTAATGCCTAAAGTGGTTATGGACCAGCATTAGTTGCAAATCACTCGACCCTACCATGACTTATATACAATTGATTCAGAGAAGGTACCATGAGTGGGGTTAATCAAAACTTTAGTTGTCACCCTTGCCTAGATTCTTGGAAAGAGCATAGTGATGGATAAAGTAGTGATAACGTTCCTCCAAAATTTGGTATGTTATTATCAATATCTTGTTGTGCTAAAATTGGAGGAAGCCTACAAGTGGATATGTCCTACGCTACCATTCATGTTTATGGAGGTGGACATCTAAGATTGTATAGAGAAGTGAGATTCATAAATATTGTTTGTAATGAAAATCAAGTAGCAAAACATCCTATATGTGACATTGATCAAGATTTAGGGTGTTTTGTCTTGGCTGCAAATGATCAGTGGAATCCACAAAATAGAATTGAAGAAACTATAAATCTTCCTCGATCCTTTAATAATGATGTTCGTAAAAAAAAAATTGATGGAGCTTTCTCTAAAGATGGATTTGGAGTTGGGATTGTTTTGATTTCCCCTGAAAAGAAGAATATTACTCAATCCTTTAATTTATATTTTGAGGTCACCAACAATGTGGCAGAATATAAAGCTTTAATTTTGGGATTATAGTTAGCAAAGAAAATGAAAGTGCAAAATCTGGCAATATTTGGTGATTCAGAATTGATAATGAAACAGGTTAGGGATCTTTGTCAAACAAAGCATCCTAGATTAAGATATTTTAGAAATTAAGTATGGGACTGTGTGGAAAATTATTTTCAAGCTTTTAACATTTCAGCCATTTTGAGGGAAGATAGCATGCATGCAGACTCCTTGGTAGTTTCTAAAAGCACTTTCAAAATACCAGATTCCTTAGAGCTACAATATCAAATTGAAGTTCTGAGCTGCGTGTTTGAACTAGTGCTCCCACGCCTTGCCTTCCCTTGGCTCTCGCGGCCCTCTGTTGGCCCTCTGCCTTGTAGCCCATACTGCTGGGCTTCCTGCCTTCGCTCCTGGCATCCTTGCATTTGGGCCTTGCCTCCCTCTTTCGGCCAGCGTTGCTACTGGTTCTTTTTTGGTCCCCTGGTTCTCATGGTTGGGAGTGTCCCCTCCCAACTGCAAGACTCTGATGAACAAGCTAAGACTTTCGCTTCTCTAATCTCTGAAAATGGTGCCCCACGAATCAAACCCACAACCTCAAAGTTTGTTAAAAAACTGGCTGATATCCCAGAAATTTCTCTTCCTCCAAGTCTTCCAAGGAAAGCAACGATCTCTCTAGCTAAGAGAGGTTTGGTTGGCCAATTTACTGGTTTGTGGCCTTCTCCTAGAGCTGTTCAGAAATGGGTGGAGCGTAACTGGAATGCGAACATTCAAGGGAAAATCACTATAAGATTTTGTGGAAGAGGATACTACACATTCCTCTTCGAATCCAAAGAAGACCAGAATCTCATCTTCAGAAACGGCCCTTACTTCATGGACTCAAGAGGTCTCTGCCTGAACAGATGGTCACCTAATTTTGACCCAGAAATGGATATTTCCAATGCAGTTCCAGTCTAGGTTCGTTTGCCTCACGTCCCCATCCATTGTTGGGGAGATGAAGCAGTCAAAGCAATAGGAAATGTTGTTGGAAAATACATTGACAGATGCGAACCAAAGGACAACATGCAAGCATGCGCTAGGATCTGCGTAGAAGTCAACCTAGGGAAGGGCCTCCCTGAAGCAATCAAGATCAAAGTGGACCAGTAGACCAATATTTAGTAGCTAGATTACGAACAAATCACGTTCAAATGTAAGGTATGCCATGAATACGGTCATTTTGCTAATAGGTGTAGCAAACTAAAAGAAACTGAAATGACTAAGAATGTAGAAACCAATGAAGACACATGGGAGCAAGTCAAAAAAAAAAAAAAAACCCTAAGCAACCAAGTCCAAAACCAAAGCAACCCCAAGAAAAGCAAGCCCTAACCCCCTCTCCCCCCTCCCCCCATCTTGACTCAGTTAATTCCTTTAACATCAAACCCATTCGAATCTCTGGAAGAAGAAGATCGTTCATCCCCACAATCTAAATCTCAAGACAAAGCCTTAGCAGTTATTCACTCTCCCTCTCAAAATTTTCCTTCACCTCCTCCCACCATAGACCGTATCCTTACAAGAAACAAAGTCAAAGAAGTAAGCATTACCTCAGAGCAACCAAAAAAAGTTGGCAAGAAATCGAATAAAGAAATAAGAGATGAAACAGCAGCTAAAGAAATGGCCACAGGTACTTAACAATCGATGGATTCTTTTCTGGCTAAACAAAGAGGAAGTGGGGAGAAGACAAAGGAGAAGAGTGGGGCTCACCAAAAAGCAAGTAAGTAATGATTTTGGTCTCTTGGAACAGCAGGGGCTTGGGCTCCTCTCTAAAATCCAACGCATCCTGGGATATCATTAGCCAAGAACAGCTGGATATCTTTTTGATCCAAGAGACCAAAATGTCGAATCAAGATTTTCAAAAATTCATAAAAAAACACAGAAGCTTTGAAGGAACAGCGACAGATTCTTTGGGGGCCTCAGGAGAAATAGGTACAATGTGGAACAAGAGAAAATGGGATCTCATCAGTAAAAAATCAACTCACTGGTGGGTCAGAACTGATCTCAAAAACAAAAATACAAATGAAAAATTCACAGTGTTAAACATTTATGCCCCAAATCATTACAGGGACAAAGCCTACTGTTGGGATTCGGTTAAATCAGAGATGCAAGGAAGCCAAAGAAGTAAGATGTTCATGGGAGGCGACTTGAATCTAATAAGGAACATTGAAGAAAAGATGGGAGGAAAATACTTCATTGACCCATCGAGAGCTGCTCTGGAAGAAATAATAGAAGCTCATAAACTCATTGATATACCGCCATGTAATGGAAAATTTACATGGAGCAACAAAAGAGTGGGAACTCATAACGTCAAAGAACGACTAGACAGGATCTTAATTCATGAAAGTATAGCAGTAGAATTATCATCCATAAAAAGCAAGATCGTACATGCCACAGCTTCAAACCACAAACCCGTGGTTTTGAAACTTGACAGGAATAGAAAATTTTGGGCCAATTCCATTCAAATACAACAGAAATTGGGACGGCAAGGAGGACTTCAGAAAGATCATCAAAGACAGTTGGGAGATGGAAGTTATTGGATCCCCTCACTTTGTTTGGGAATCCAAATTAAAAAACTTAAGAACAACAATCAAAAAATGGGTAAAAGAGAATGCAATAACAGAGAAAAAAAAAAAATTGAGTTGCAAAGAAAATTGGAAAAATGGAACCAGGAAAAGGAAAGCCAGAAAATTTCAAAGGAGGAGCAAGTTCAGGAGAAAGACATTTTCATGGAATTATACAGGCAGAACAAAATTGAGGAGGAGGAGCTGAGACAAAAATCGAGATGCCTCTAGCTCAAAGCGGGAGATAAAAGTACTTCTTTCTTCCATAATAATCTCAAGCTCAGAAGAGTTGACAATCAAATAGACAAAATACTTGCTGAGGGGAAAGAAGTTAGAGAGCAAGAGGAAATCAAAGAAGCAGCCCATAACCACCTTAAATCCCTCTTAACTGCTAATGTCTAGCCGATGGACAACGTGGATTTTGTACTTCCAGTGGACTACAAAATCAGTGGGCAGCAAAATAGCAACTTGGAAAAGGAGGTTTCTGAGGAAGAAGTTAGAGAAGCTACATGGAGTATGCAGTCGGACAAGGCTCCTGGGCCAGATGGCTTCACCATTGCCTTTTACAAGGCTCACTGGGACATAATAAAGAAAGATCCTTTCAAGATGGTTAAAAATGTTTTCAAAAAAACCAAGATGGGAGAAAATACAAAATCTTCCCATCTGGCTCTCATCCCTAAAGAGTCAAACCCTCTCTCTTTTGACCGTTACAAACCCATCTCTCTTTGTAATGTCTCCTATAAAATTGTCACCAAAATCCTGGCAAATAGGTTGAAAAAGCTCTTGCCCACTCTCATCTTAGAGAATCAAGGAGGATTTGTCCCAAAAAGGCATATAATGGACAATGTTATTCTGGTGCAAGAGGCCATCCACAGCAGTTTACAAAGAAAATAAAAAGGTATGGTCATTAAACTTGACATGGCAAATGCCTTTGACAAGGTCAACCATCAATTTCTTGTGGTTGTTCTTCAAAAGTTTGGAATTTCTAACAAATTCATCAATATTGTAATGGAATGCATTTCAAATCCTTGGATTGCCCCCTTGATCAATGGAAGGCCCAGTCGCTATTTTCGAAGCTCCAGAGATTTGAGACAAGGTTGCCCTCTTTCCCCCATCCTTTTCATCATCATGACGGAAACTCTAAGCATACATCTGGAAAATCATAGGAAAAAAAGCGAGATAGCTGGCATAAGCATAGCGAGAGGAATAAAAGAAATCAATCACTCTCTCTTTATTGACGACACTCTCCTAATTGGAGAAGCCTCAAGCTTAATAGCTAGGAGATTCAAGAAAATCCTTGATTCTTTCCAGCTATTTCAGGGCGCCTACTTAATAATAAAAAGTGCAGAATATATACTTGGAATGTCTCACCTCAAGTAATGCAAAGGATCACTCAAATCATGGAAATATCGATTCAAAAGAACCGGAGCCACTTCTCCTACCTTGGTCTTCTGCTTGCTAAGGAAGTGCTCAAGTCCGAGACTTGGAACAAGCAGATAGAAAAAATGAAAGGGAACCTTCAAAGTTGGGGGCTGATGTGGTTAAACCTAGCGGGCAGGACCATCCTCATTAAAGCTCTCCTCTCAGCCCTTCCCATCCATCAGTATGTTATTATTTTGGCTCCAGCCAGCATTCATAAACAAATGGAGCTAATCATGAGAGGCTTTCTATGGCAGGGAGGGAAACAAGACACAAAAAAATTTAGTTTGGTTCGTTGGGAGCAGGTGATCCTCCCCTTTGATAAAGGAGGCATATCTATTAAGATCCCAAGTTTAACAAACAAAGCAATGGGCTTTAAACTTGTGTGGAGAATGCTTGTGGAAAAAGGCAGCTAGTGGGTCGAGGTTATCCTTAAGAAATACCTCAATGGATGGCATTCAAAGATCCTCTCTGATCTGATTGCGGAAAGACCACGCACTCAAGCATGGAGACTCATTAAAAAGGTTATTCCTCAAATAAAAAAATCATATTTCAAGGATTCCTGGAAATGGAAAAGATATAAATCTATGGACAGATAGAATAATGGGATCGGAGCCATGAAGCCAACTTCAGCATTATAGACCCTTGAAAAATTGGATGGAGGCAAAAAGCCTGAATTCCCTCCATGACATTTCGGTCTGGGATCAAAACTGTTGGTCTGCCTGGAAGGACCTCCATCTATTAAATCACTTAAAAAATCAATGGGCTGAACTGAAAATTACGTTGACTAGAGCTGCCCCAACTAACAAATTCTGCCAAGACAGTTTTGTTTAGGATCCTAACGGAGGGAAGTTTACAGTGAAATATGGGTATCAGCTCCTACAATCCAACAATAACCATGAATATTGGAACCTTCGACCAGCAATTTGGAAGAATGAATGCCTTCCAAAAATAAAAATAAAAATTTGCTTGGACCCTCTTGAAGGGAAAACTCTCACTGCTGAAATTCTCAAGAAAAAAGGGATTCAAGGGCCATCAATGTGTTGTTTATGCCGCAATGAGGAGGAGAGCAGCCAACATTTATTCCTAGAATGCACCTTTTCTAAGCACTGTTAGCGACAAATCACAAGTCCTTTGAGACCACCTATGGAAAACTTTGATCATCTCTCAACTCTAAATAGAAACTGGGGAAAAGGCTACCCATATGCAAAAAAAGGAAAATCCACAATTATGAGAATCTGGAGATGCATTCCTTCTGTCCTTTGCTGGAAAATTTGGCTTTCTAGAAATAGTTGCATCTTCAAAAACCAAAAGCCAAACATAGCACTCATTTGGGCCAAAACTTTGGGGCTTGTGGCAGAAATGATCAGCGCTAACTCAGTACATAAAAATGACCATAACAACTAGCAGAAAGATGAAGAAGAATGGTTCAACAAATTCCCGTTGGTATACTCAATGAATAAACAAGTGGCAGCCAATTCAGGAAAAAGAAGAAAAGATTGGAAACTCTGGGGAACCCAAACTAAAATAGAACAGTGGATTCTAGATCAAAAGACTTTCACTCTACAGTTCGATGATGCCTCCAAAAACAACCCTGGCAAAGCTGGAGCTGGGGGATTTATCTCTGATCAAGAGGAGAAAGCTATCATTACTTATGAATGGGGACTAGGCAATATGACAAACAACAAAGCAAAGGCCTATAGTCTGCTTCTGGGCACTTGTATCCTTAAAAAACTTCAAGTTAAAAACCCAGTTATAATAGGCGATTCAGCAATAATAATCGCAGCTATGGAAACAGGGGGAGATTTCAAAAACCAGGCCCTCAATAGAATCAAGCAAAGGATCATGGAAAACACAAAGCAGATGGGGATCATCCATTATAAACATGTCTTGAGAAATTTTAACACAAAGGCCGACTCTTTAGCTAATAATGCAGTAAATAGAACTATTGGTCAGGTCCAAGAGAACAATAGTTCATATGAAAAGCCAATTCCATAATCTGTCCTTCCTCGTGGTTGGGATTGTGACACAGTGTTACATCAGTCACCTCGACAAAAAGGCTGCTTATCCTCAGAGCTAATACAGCAACATGTTCGAAATTCTCAACACTGACATTATCCTCCACCATATCTACAGAGCAGCCAGGAATATCTCTAGGCATAGAGAGGATCCACATTGGATGATGGAGCTGGGGAAGTCTCATGGGAAGGACAACCAAAATTTAGGCATTAGTCAATTCAATATCTTCAGAAACAAATCAAAAAAAATTCGAAATGACGCTCGAGACAGGTGCACTCCAGAACATGATGATCAGTCTCACGTGGTTCAGGTGAGAGTGGGCTTATAAGCTGGCCAAGGTGCAACGGTTTCTTCAGATTTTCTCTGAGTGTGGATTCAAGGCAGGAGCTCTTGGTTTCTTTGGCATACGTTCGTTTTTGTGCTGCTTCCGCGCCAGGCCGCTTGCTGTGCACTCAAGTCATTGTAGCAGTCTCGGTGGAAGAGTTTCCTTCTCTGTCCCGAGAGGTATTGTTTATGGCCACTGTGATTGTCTTCATTATTTTTTCACTAACTGTTGGTATGTCTCTGTGAAGCAGACCTGCTTAAATATCTCGGTGTTGAACTCTCCGTGGATTGTCCTCTCTTCTCTCTATTTTCATACACTCGTGCCACTCGTTCCCTTCTGTGCCTATTTCCCCCTTTAGCTCTTCCCTGTTGGCTTCTCTTCCCTCTCTGTATTCATCAGCTTTCTGCTCATCTCTTCCTCTAGAGACTTGTTGATCAATATCCTTTCTCAGGACTACTCCTCTAGTATCAATACCCAGAATCGTCATTCCTTAACTCTCAGAATCTTTGTTGTTAAGTTCTCCCCCTGCTGGAGTAAGCTGTGCAAGTCCCAAAACCAGATCCACAAGCCAATCAAAGATACTTCACCAATGGCAGAAAACCCAATGGATCGCATTGAAACCAATTGATCCGAATTTAAACAGGAACGCAATAAAATACAGAGATAACCATATACATAAAGATGCAGTGGAAACAATACTTCATTTCATTAATGGAAAATATTGAAATATGCTTACAACCAGAATTGGAAATAAACCAGCTAGGGCGATGGTAGCTTATCTCTGAGAAGAGATGTGCGGCTACATGCCTCTGAACTTTTCCGAACTGTGTTACAATAAGGCTCGAAGGCCTATTTATTGTTGAGAAACAATAGAAAACCGTTCACATTCCAAAACCTAACCCTAGAAGATGAAACGCCAAATTGTGGGCCCCGTTTTGGGTAAATTGGTACATCAATTTCCCGGGGTCGTAACTTTGGCATATGATCTCCGTTTGACGCATATGATAGCTCCTTAGAAAGATCTATCCGATAAATACCACTTTGGGAAGGGCAACATCGGTCTATGGACCCAACCCATGTTGCCCCCATATTTCCCAAAAACGTCATTTAGGGCCTCAAAACGGCTCCGGAAGTTCAGGACCCGAAAAAACTGCTAAAAATAGTAAATTGTGCTACAATTACAGAAACTGAAAAGACTAAAAGAGACAGTTGTGGGGGTCCAAATGGGATAGGTGGGTGGCCACCAACATCCACTTGGATCAATCATCGGGACAATTTTGAAAAACTTGCCTCTTGGAACGCCTCAACCCCTTTACAACTTGTGCATAGTGATTTATGTTGTCCACTTCCAGTTGTTTCCTTCTTTGGCTACAAGTATTTCTTAACCTTCATTGATGATTTCTCCAGACGCACTTGGGTATACTTCTTAAAACTTAAGAGTGAAGTATTTAACAAATTCTTGGCCTTTAAGGCCTTCGTTGAAAAACAATCTGGACATCAAATTCTTAAGCTAAGATCTGATAATGGCGGAGAATACGTTAAAAATGACTTCATCAACTTTTGCACTGAGAATGGAATTCAAATGCAACATACTTTTCCATATACTCCACAACAAAATGGTGTAGCTAAAAGGAAGAATCACACCTTAAAGGAAATGGCTAATTGTATGCTTCAATCTAAAGGACTTAGTCTTAATTATTGGGAAGAAGCAATTAACTATGCAAATTACATAATAAATCACACTCCTACTAAGGTTTTAAAGAATATCACTCCTGAAGAAGCATGGAGCTCAATTAAACCAGTTGTAAGTCACTTTCGTGTTTTTGGAAGTGAAGCATGGGCCCATATTTCAGATGAGAAACATAAAGCTTTAGAACCTAAGAGTGAAAAATGTATTTTTGTTGGATATTCTGAAGATGTCAAAGGATATAGACTTATTCCATTTAAGTCCAAAAATGTTATCATTAGAAGAGATGTAAAGTTTGATGAAAATATATCGGCCTACGAACCTAGTTCGGCGAATGTGCCACCTCTCTCTATCTCTTCTACTTTTGAACCTATTTCTTCTTCAGATGATGAAAGTGAGGATGACAATCCTCCCCCACCTTCTCAGGATCCTCCTTCAGGTCCTCCACTTCCAAAATGGGTCTGTGCTACTCGGGATGCAGCAGGTGATATTGCCGGCAATCCTACAGATCAACGTCGTACACGTTCTCAGTTCAAAAGAGCCTCTTCTTTATTGGCTCAAGTCTCAGCGAATTATGATCCTGACACCTTTGCAGAAGCTTCAGTCCATCTAGATTGGGACGCAGCTATGAATGAAGAATATCGTTCATTATTGGCAAACAATACATGGGATCTTGTTCCTCTAGGGACGGAAACTTGTTAGATGTAAATGGGTTTACAGAACAAAGTATGGACCAGATGGGAAAGTTGATAAACATAAAGCTCGTCTTGTTGCTAAGGGCTTTTCACAGGTTGAAGGCATTGACTACACTGAAACCTTCTCCCCTGTTGCCAAACTGAACTCTATCCGCCTTGTTCTTTCCCTTGCTGCCTCTTTAAAATGGGAAGTCCATCAGATGGATGTTAAATCTGCCTTCTTGCATGGGGACTTGCATGAAGAAATCTATATGGAACAACCCATTGGGTTCATCCAAACAGACTCCAGCCTTGTATGTCGACTTAAGAAATCTCTTTATGGTCTCAAGCAAGCTCCTCGGGCTTGGTATGCCAAAATGGATAGCTTTCTTTTAGAATCTGGGTTTTCTAGGTGTTATTCTGACAATACTGTCTACACCAAGAAAGTGGGAAACTTGCTTATCATCCTTGTTCTTTATGTTGATGATCTTATTCTTACTGGTAGTGATCCCAACCTTATAAACCATATGAAGTCCAGCCTTAAAAAGAAATTTGAAATGACAGACTTAGGACACTTACACTATTTTCTCGG
>APFE030862088.1:360959-385488 GCA_000404065.3 Pinus taeda
CTTTATGGTCTCAAGCAAGCTCCTCGGGCTTGGTATGCCAAAATGGATAACATTCTTTTAGAATCTGGCTTTTCTAGGTGTCATTCTAACAATACTATCTACACCAAGAAAGTGGGCAAGTATCTTATCATTCTTGTTCTTTATGTTGATTGTTGTACAGGTAAATCCCCTCTGCGGATAGAGGCAATCCCACTAGCCTCAATGGGGTCTAGCAACAATCGAACAACGCTAACACGCAGGTTCCTAATTGCAAAGTAAAGGCCAATGATGAGAGCCTACCTCGAATCCAACGCTAGTATTCGTAGAAGATTCGTCGCTTCTGTTCTTTCGCTTCAGCTGGTCACAATCCTCAGGATCCTCGTGAACAGACACCTGCACATGCAAAGAACAAGACAAATACAAGCATAAAATTGAAGAAATACAACTATGTATCAGTCAGAAAGGATACAACTCAAACATCATTATAAAGACACATGAGTGGAACCATAATGATAGTCGTCTATTATTATTGATAAACAAAAGAGAATACAACCAAGTTCTGACGTCAAATCCTCCTTTGGTTGGGTGATCAGCAACACATGCCTTGCAAAGCTTGTAGGGGATAGGAACAAGCCTCTCTCTCCTTGATTACTTGGACATGGATCTACTCCTTAAAGATTTAGCCTAATAGGGATGAACAAGGCCTCTTGCAAGATGAGCTTAGCAATTCTTAGACTTTGGGACTTAGATTTGGAAGCTTGAAAAGTAGAATTACTAACTAGCTTGTCAAAGGGAAAAGAACAAGCTTATATAGAGGTAGGAGGAGTAGATAAGACCATCCACAAAATTCAAGGGATTGTCCTTATCATTAGGAAGCTTCCATGAGAGGTGGAGAACTACTTCCCTCCTTAGGAGATACGAAGCCCAAATGAACTAACTCAAACTGGAATCAGTTCATGGATAGGTTAGTAGGAACCTTCGGAAGTTTTTTTGTTAAAAACTTTACCCAACTGGGTTGGTGCTAGTGTGACTCCGACACAGAGCGCCAGCTAGCGTGCCCTCTTTGGAGGATTTCCCCCATTGGCGCGAGTGATACACTGTGGAACAACGCCAATGGAAAAAGAGCTATTTTTATGGGTATTTCGCAGAAGGTGTCTTCAAGGCATATGGAGTACATACTCAAGGGGATACAATGCAGGTGTTTTCAGGTTATGTCACTTCTCACAGGTCCCGGAATAGGTCCTCCAATGTACGGGAGAAGGGGTAACAGGGACAGTGACAAAATACTGTGTAACATTGATGATCTTATCCTCACTGGTAGTGATCCCAACCTTATCAACCATGTGAAGTCCAACCTTAAAAATAAGTTTGAAATGATAGACTTAGAACACTTACATTATTTTCTCGGTCTTCAAGTCTTGCAATCCAAGGAAGGTATTTCCCTCTCCCAATCCAAGTATGCCTGTGATCTTCTATGCCATTTTCACATGGAAGACAGTAAGCCAGCTCCTTCTCCCTTTCAGTCTGGAGTAAAACTTTTAGTCACTTGTACTTCCCCTGAAGTTGATGCTACCTTATACCGTCAACTTGTAGGAAAACTTTTGTATCTAACCCATACTCATCCTGACCTTTCCTTTGTTGTTGGCCTTGTTGCTTAGTTTATGCAAAAGCCACGTGAAAGCCATTGGAAAGCAGCTAAAAGAATACTTCATTATGTTCGAGGTACAATTCAGTTTGGAATTCATTACAGTGCCGAAGCATCTCCTCTATTGGCTGGTTTCACTGATTTCGATTGGGATGGTGACCCTGATGATCGGAAGTCTACTACCGGTTATGTGTTCACTCTTGGTTCAGGACCTATTACATGGGCTTGCAAGAAACAAGGTGATATTTCTCTTTCTTCAGCAGAAGCAGAGTATCATGGTGCCATAGAAGCTAGTAAGGAAGCCTTGTGGCTTCGTCAGATCCTATCAGAGTTTGTCTTTCAGCAGCAGCATCCGACTACACTTTGGTGTGACAATCAAAGTGCCATTCAACTATGCAAAGATCCAGTCCAACATCAGCGTAGCAAACACATTGAACTACACATGCATTTCATTAGAAAGCTCATTCATGACCATGTTCTTGAAGTGCAATATTGTTCAACAGATGATCAGGTTGCAGACATCTTCACAAAGGCTCTCACAGAGGCGAAGTTCACTCAACTTCGATATATGCTTGGAGTGCAGGAAGTTGTCACTAAGGGGGGATAGGCTCTAGTGCCTCCTTCCTTCTCCTATTGTGTCATATTTGTAAATCCTTCAATCCTATCCCAAGTTGTTCTTAAGGGGGGATGTTAGGATATTCCGACACATAGGAATAGTTAAGTTCAACTTGGTCTAGTATAGAGTTAGGTATATAGTTAGGTAAAGTGTGTTTCTTTACCGTTGTACATTTTGTAACTTACAATCCGACGGTCACGATATGTAGTGATCCGACGGTTCATTCTCTCCTCGGTATTACCGACACTTGATCCGTGGCTTGACACCCGATTGGTCCATGAATTCTATTTAAAGCGCATGGAGGGTCATTTGTAGGTTAACCGTGCATGAGAGAAGCTTATGTAAATTTTCATTCTTTTATTAATAAATTTCCTGTTGTAGCCACGTTGGCGCAGGCCGTGGACTGTTTCCCTCTCTGAGGGTTTTAACCACGTCAAAATATTGGTGTATTGATCTGTGATCTGTTTGTGAGCGGTGTCCTTTTGGTGTTCTATCTGAGGAACTTACCCTGTAAATTCCTACAGAAAGCAAGTTAGCTGACAATCCAAAGTGATGGTTAAACCAACAACACATTTCAAAAAGATTCATACATACTCATACAGAATAGTCCATACATGCATGCATAACAAAGCAAATACATATACTATTTAGAGTAAACAAGATAATTGGAATACAATACAACATATGCATGAAATGTGTTGGCTCTTATTTTATAAGGAGGGGTAAGTTCTAGTCATACAATACATCCATTTCCAACCACTAGCTCCAATAGTGGAACATTACAACCACATCTGCCTATTCCTCCAAAGAGATATACTAGCTCTGCGCAGTGGAGAAGCCAAGGCTCATTACAATTCTATCCAAGCTCTCTCCAAGGTAGTCTTATCGAAATCTTGGCTGACCAAAAGCCTTTACAATGAGTTACGACGTTCTATTTATAGCAAAGCGTGGGGTGACCATTGACATTCCCCTTTGTGACAATTCATCTACCCTCATGACTCTTCATCTACTCTATGATTGTTACATCCAAGTATTGACACTTGAACTTCCAGTTGACATGATGTTACATTACAATGCACATGCACTCATGGGAGACAAAATGGCTTGACCAAGCCATGCAAGACATCACTGACACTCAGTCTGTTGAGGTGATACCAACTCTTTGACATTCTTGTGATGGTGAAGGTGGTGAGTCGATGCCAAGCTTTGTCATCCGTGATGGTGTGCATGCACCCCATGGTGACATCTTACCGAAGAGAACTCTTTCCTCCGTTGCATCTAGTGCATTGGTGTGGCTCCTTCGTCCAAATCATCCACTAACATGCACATGGTATTCTTGGGTGCGACTGAACCAACAACACACTGATGCATAGTGTCTGTGTTTATCTTCAAGTGTGTGTTGACGGTCATGCGCATCAACTTGTTGAAGTACATGTTCAGCTCCAGTTGGACTTGCTTCTTGTCTTTGCCTTAGTGAGTATGCTGAATGGGTTGGATTGCATGTATATTCACAATGACATGCATACTATTGAATCTCTTGCATGCAACCAATAACACTGCTCACCATGTCTTCTTTGTGCCAATTGTGGGGATGGATCGTTAACTTGTACAAGCACACTTTCATCCGTGGATGTATGTTGCGCCCCCTGTTGTTCCTGTTCCTAATGCACTCATTCGCTTGTCTCTGCAGCTTCATGTTCTCCCTTGAGCTTTTGCTTCAGCACATCCAACTCATTCTTTGTTCCATTCTCTGTCTTCACGTGATCTTAATGTCATGTCGTCACCTCATAGCCTAAGTCTCCAAAGTTGCTTTCACCACCAATGGATCCAATTGAGCTTGCAACTTTGTTTTGCCCTTGCGTTGTCAACAACCTTCCTCTCTTATTCACTGCATCGGGTATGTTACCTTTAGTTGTCCTTCATGATGTTGCTCACTGTGATGATGCTATTGTCATATCTTGATGTCCTTGCCTATGAATAGCTTGATGTCTTCATGACTAGGAAATCTCATAGACACTTGATCGATTTTATCCCCAAGTGTGATCTGAACGGTGTCTTCAACTTTGCACTCCTAGAAACCATTGTACTTGTGTTGCTGAGAGACAAATGGACACCTTTGATACCTGGAGACATGGAAACACTCATGGCAAGTAATCCGTCAGTTGAAAACCAAACTGAACTTGATAACTGATTTGCAACATGCCTATGTGACTGATCATGAAGGTTGCACAATTTCAGTCTGGAGGTCGGGAGACTGAGTGTCAATACTGCACAAGGCACAGTCTGGGCTGCTGGAAGGCTGACTGACTACTCAAACTACACAATTCACAATCTAGTCTAGATGTTGACTACTGGAATTGTGCAATGTGCAATCTCAGCTGGCAATGGTTGCAGGCTCAATGACTGCATTGCACAATTTCCTGGGCTAGCAATCACTGTCCTTTAGAAATGCGCAAAACAATCCCATAGGACAGTGGTTGGACAGAAATGCACATTTATGGAGAGGAAGATAGAGCCTTCCTTCCCCAAATTGTGCAATGTTGTCTCAGTGAAGGCTAAGTCCGAGCCAAGGTTGGCCAGATTCGCTGACGGCAAACTAAAAGTGAATGTGAATACGAATGCATGGAAATAGTGAGTGTAAGAATGAGTGAATGATCTTGCATGTAAATGGTGAATTACAGATTTAGAAAATGGAACAACATGCATGTGGGTGAGGCAAGTCGCCGAATCAGCAATCGTTCATGAAAAACAGTTACATGCATGTAATAGCAATGAGATGTTGCTGAAAACTAAAATAGTGCTAGTACAAGCTAGAATGTATCAAAATGATAGCGAGCACTCAATAAAATCAAGCATACAATGTTCATATGAATTGAAATACAAAAGCGCCAAAAATGCAACACAAGTCATTGAAAGTGGGCTTACCCCAAAATAGCTGAGCTGAGTCTGCCAACAACTCCTAAATGTGATGTGGGATGTTACAGTTGTAAGGTTGATGTGAGGAATGAGATTTGTGGCATCTGGTTGATGAGTTTTGATAACATCGAGGTTGTGACGCACATGCCACAAATCTAGGGAAAGCAACACTTGGTGGGAGGTTTCTGAAATGATCCTTGCATGTAACCTCCAACTGCTAAAAATAGATCCTTGAAATAAGAGATGCCTTTGCATGTTGCCTTGCGAGAAGCAAGCCATGCATGCAAATTAGTTTTTCTGAGTCCTGGAGGGAATTGGTCAACTCAGCTGCACATGCAAGAGATTGCTCGACTGCTGGGAGAAAATGCGCATTTTTGGATGGAATATGGGTTGGTTTCCCAGGGGGTTTGTGCAATTTCTGGGCAGAGTAGCTGACTGCTACTGAGATTTGTGCAAATTTTGGGCTGAGCAGCCGTGCTGGTGAAAATTGTGCAATTTTCAATGTGAGCGTTGATTTCCAAAATTGTGCAATTCTGGGGCTTAGTAGGCTTCTAGTTAGGGTTGCACAATTTGGAGAGAAGGCTAGTTACTCTCTAGAATTGCGCAATTTCTTAGGGGAGCTTCTCAGCCTACATCTAGACCAAGTCTGGGTGATCAAATTGTGAGGGGAATACATCAAGCTTTTATCAACAGGCTACCTTTGTGTAAGAAAACCACTGAAGCTTGTGTACTTGACAAAGCAAGACATGCTACTGTGAAGGTTGGAAGGGAGGCTCCCAATCAAAGCTTAGGAAAAATTTTGGAGGGTGGTTGTAGCTACTACAACAGTATCGAAATACTATAAGGTGAAGGTAAAAATATCAAGCCAATCAGATATGGTCCTTTAAAAATCTTGGAGAATATTGGTAACAATGCTTTCCAATTAGATTTCCCACCTTACATGCAAATTTATTTTTTTGTGAAAGTGGAAAACTTGAGATTCTATGAGCCTCCAATGGTTGATGATCAAGAAGAGAATGTTTAGATTCCATCTATAAAATAATTTTCTCCTAAATATTTAAATGAGCTGCAAGAAGATTCAATTCTTGACACAAGGATAAGGACTTCACGTAGAGGCAATGTGGAGTATCTTTGAGTGGGGCTCAAAGGTACCAATCCAAGCAAACAAGGCAGACAAAGATCAAGAAAGTGAGGGGTTTGTACCCTCACTTACTGAGAAACAATAGACTTTTGGTGGTTCAAAAGCTAATAGCAGGGACCAATGCTCTAAGGGATAAAAAATATGCTAAAAATGGAAAGTGCTCATTTTATCCTACAACTAGTGCCAAATGACAGATCACGTTGTTCCAATTCCAACGATGCTTGAATTTCCTCAATCTGACACCATATGAGAAAGTTACTGTGTTCTAAATTTTTTGACAAACAGCTAAAAATTCATCTTGCAAGGTTGATCGAGTAGACCATATGATGATGTGGTGCTAACATCAGTAGTCTTATCAAGTGGTACATTTGTCAGACTGCAAAATCCCATGAGGGAAAGTGCCATATTTCCATTAGTGGTTGAATTTATTTGGGGGCTAACCATAGGCTATCACGTGGCCCAATGAAAGGTTACAACATGGCCCTATCAAAGGTCGCCACATGGTCTAGGATTTTGTGTCAAAATTTTGTTGGACCAACTGACAACCTCCATCGGATTCGACCCCATAACCTCTCAACTACAAAACAGGTTCCCTACCACTGCACCACCAAACTTTGGCGCATAACTTTTATTTTGATAAAATTATGTAGTTGTGGTCAAATTCCACCTTTTTGGACAACCCACATGATGGAGATAATTATTGCATTAAATTCCTCTTTTTTGAGAGGAAAAAAATGACCTAAATATCATCTCGTTTGGATAAGCAAAAGTTGGTTTTTCAATTTATGAATCCACTCATGTATATTGGATCAGGTAAGCCCTATGCATATGTATAATTGGATAGGTTAGCCTCAACATCAAGTGGATCCTAATGGAAGCCTATAAATAGAAGAGACATCAATTTCATTGGGACACATTTGATCAAGCCATATTATCTTCTCTTCTATTATCTTGGTTCACATAGGTCTGAGAGAGGAAGTTTGCACAAGGGTCTGAAACTATAGGGTTGAAGCTCACATGGATTTGGGTTTTTTTTCTCAATCATTGGCTCATAACTAAGCATTCTCGTCCATGGACCCATGCACTGAGTGGTCAAGGGTGTGTCTGGGAAGCCTCAAATGCTCTCACAATAGACAGAAGTGAGCATCCAGGGTTTCTAAAGTAGATTGGGCAGTCTAGTCCCTAGATGCATGCATAGAGTGGTCAAGGGTGAGTCTGGGAAGCCTCAAATGCTCTCATAGTAGCTTGAAGGGAGAGTTAGAGTTTTGGAAGTATATTGGGTTGTCTAGTACCAAAATTAATGCACAAAGTGGTGAAGGGTGCATCTGGGAAGCCTCAAAATCTCACACAGTAGAATGAGGGCGCATCTAGGGGTTTGAGGTAGATCTGAGTATATTTGTCCCCAGTTGCATGCTTATAGTTCACTAGGGAGCATCCAGGGCTGCCATAGTCACTCACATAAATCCTCCTCTATGTGTCCAAGACTAAAATATGAAACTTCAATACTCCAAATATTTCGCTCAGTGACAATAGTGTTCATTAGTACGCTACAGACAATGACAATACATTACAGTCCTCAAAATTAGGGTTTCGAATACAAGCATGTTTAGGTTCATTTCATGGATGTGTTGTGAATATAATGATCATTGTACTCTCTTTTGATGAATCATTTGATGATAATCTATAGGAATAATAATTTGCAAGGGTTTTCCCCATAGTCAATTTTCCCTTGGTCTTTGACTAATCTTGGTGTCTCTATGTTTGCATTCTTTTCTTCTATTGTTCCTTTATGTTCCGTTGCATTGATGATGATGATATTTTTCTTTCTACATGGTTGCGTATGCTAATGAATAATGTCATGATTTTAATGGGTGAACTTAATGTTTTAATGTACAAAATTAAATTATCAAAGAAAAGAACAATATAGCCCTAAGAAAATTTAACATGGTATCGAAGTTGGGATGACGAAAAGCCATGGATATTACCCTAATGATGAAACCATTGGTGGAAGCAAGAAGAGGATGGTGGATACCTACAAGAATTATAGGGTTTGAAGAAAACCTTAGACAATTTTTGCATTAGGGTTTGATGGATATTATGAGGATAAGGTTTTGAGAAAACCCTGGATTTGTAGGTTTTAACCCTGTACAGAAATTACCCGCATACGAATTCTAAAACACATAAAATAAACAATGCGAGAGCATAACACATAAAACACAAGTACATAGAGATTTTCCGCTGGATCCCAAAATTGGGATTACCAGCTTGATTTTTCATTATATTCTTTTCAATGTTATAATACATATTTGTACATGCCGAAGCATCCAATACCATGGACCGAAAACCATTGTGTCCAATACCATGGACCAAAAACCATCGCATCCGAAAACATGTGCGAAAATCATGCACAAAACCATAGGTGGGTCCACCCATCCTAACATAGGGTCCAAAACCAAAATTTTCTAGGGCACTGCCCTGGACCCCATAAAGTGGGGTGACGGGTACGCCTCAAACCCCCTGTGCACCCCCCCCCCCCCCCCTGCTATAAACAATTAGCGTAATGAAGGGGGGAATCTACCCCCCTCTAACCCCCCAGTTAACTATGTGGGCTAGTCATGGAAAGAATATAACACAACCCAACATTCTCCCACTTGTTGTTTTCTTTCCAAAGGGGGCCACAGGAGAGCTTAGTCATTTTTTCAGCCCTAAAATGCCCATTATTTCTCTACACCAAGAGAACTTCTCAGAGCTCATAGATTTTGTCAATGCATCTGTAGTATTCTTCAAATTGTCAAGCTTTACCAACAACACCTTTTTGTCTTCTATCAGATCCCTCACAAAGTGATGTTGAACATAAATGTGCTTTGCCTTTGAATGATATCCAGGGTTCTTTGGCAAGAAAATTGCACTTTGGCTATCACAGTCTATCCTTATAGCTCCTTGTACTAACCTCATACTTGAACACAATCTCTGCAACCAAATTGCTTCCTTGCTTGCATGAGTGGATGCCATGTATTCTACCTCTGTAGTTGATAGTGCCACTACAAATTGTTTCTTCCTCATCCAGTTGACTGCACCTCCAAATAGGTTAAACGCATACCCCCTTGTAGATCTTCTCTCATCTAGATCTCTAGCCCAGTCTACATCAAGAAATGCATGAATATCCAACTTTATGTCCAATCCTGAACTTCCTTGGTAGCACAAACCATAATCACTAGTGCCACGCAAATACCTGAAAACCCGCTTCACTGCTGTCCAGTGCTCCTTCCCTGGTTTTGACATAAACTTGCTCAATACTCCCATTGCATGTGTAATGTTTGGTCTAGTACATACCATTGCATACATTAGGCTACCAACTGCACTTGTATATGGAACACACGACATGTCCTCTTCCTCTTCTTGTGTCTTGGGACACTGTTCAGCATATAACCTCACACCTACAGGAATAGGAACCTTCACCGGTTTACTATCCTACATATTAAACCTCTGCAGTATTGTCTCAACATACTTCCTCTGGTTTAACCAGAACTTCCTCTTTGCACGATCTCTTTTAATTTCCATGCCCAAAATATAGTTTGCAACATTAACATCTTTCATGTTGAATTTGGAGGAAAATTGGGTCTTCAAATCCTGGATAATTTCCTTGTCATTTCCAACCAGCAACATATCATCCACATACAAGACCAAAAAAATAACACGGTCACCAATAAATTTAAAATACACACAGTGATTTTCTTTGCTTCTAGTGAAGCCAAGTCCCCGTATAAATGTATCAAATTTATGATACCACATCCTTGGTGATTATTTTAACCCATACAGAGACTTCTTTAACCTGCATACCAATTCTTTCTTACCCTTCACCGCAAAGCCTTTAGGTTGCTTCATGTATATTTCCTCTTCCAAATCCCCGTGAAGAAATTTTGTCTTCACATCCATCTATTCTACCTCAAAATCAAAAGCAATAGAAACAAATAAAAGTAATATAATAGAAGTTACCTTGGGCAACTGGAGAAAAAATATCACCAAAATCAATTCCCGACACCTGGGAAAAACCTTTTGCTACCAACCAAGCTTTGTATTTCTTCATCTTTCCTTCTACATTTTTCTTCTTCTTGAACACCCATTTGCTACCAATGGGTTTCCTTCTAGCCGAAAACTCCACCAAATGCCAAGCCTCATTTTTATGCAAAGATGTCATTTCATCAACCATGGCCTCTTTCCAGAGTTTGCCATCTTCTGAATCTACTGCTTCCTTCACAGTTCTGGGATCATTGTCAGTAATAGATAAAGAAAAATTTGAAGAGAAAGCAGATCGAGTATACCTTTTTGGTTGTCTTGTTTCTCGAACTAATCTTCTCACACTCAGAGTTTTTGGCTCTTCATCTTATGATTCATCCTCTACTATAGAGTCTGATTCTTCCTCCTTAAGCTCAAACTCTATCTTCTCAGGTTCCTTTGGTTGGACTTCATGTTTAATAAAATCTTTTACCTCTTTGAACACCACATGTCGGTTGTACACGACCTTCTGTGTGACTGGGTTCCAAAGCTTATAACCCTTTAAACCATCCTTATACGCAATAAAGATGCACTTTTCAGATTTACAATCTAACTTGGTTTGTTTCTCCTTTGGAACATGTAAATATGCATCACATCCAAATACCCTCAGATGTGAAAGAGAGGGTTTCTTACCAGTCCATACCTCTTGTGGAGTCTTATCCTCCAATGCTAATGAAGGTGACCTGTTGACTAGGTAACATGTAGTATCCACCGCCTCTGCCCAGAATTCTTGTCCTAACCCGGCACCACTGAGTGTGTTTCTTGCTCTTTCCATCAACGTCTTATTCATTCTTTCTACAACTCCATTTTGCTAAGGTGTATATGGAGTATTCTTATGTCATGCTATACCACACTTCTTACAGAATTCTTCAAATTCCTTCCTGCAAAACTCTCCACAATTATCTATCCTCAGCACCTTTATCTTCTTCTCTGTCTAGTTTTCCACCAAAGCCTTAAATTCTTTAAACTTGTCAAAGACTTCATATTTCTTCTTAATGAAATATATCCATGTATTCCTTGAGAAGTCATCTATAAATGATACATAATACATAGACTTACCCAGTGATGGAACCTTCACAGGTCCAAACACATCACTGTGCACAAGCTCTAATATTTGTTTCACCCTCTTACCACCAGAGGGGAAATTCACCTGATTCTACTTCCCATATACACAATTTTCACAGAAATCAAAATCTAGAGAGCTATTACTCATACCTTCTACCATACCTTTACCATAAAGTATTGAAAGGTCCTTCTCTCCAATATGTCCAAGCCTTTGATGCCACAGCATGGTCTTCTCTCCAAAGACCACTAGATTTTATGCTCCACTTTCAAGAACCACAAAACTATTGCACCCATCTATAACAGTGCTAACTTGTAGCTTGTACAGAGTTTCAATCCAAACTCCCCACATCAATACCAGTGCTCCCCGAACCATTTTGCAGGTATCCTTCTTGAACATTGGTTTTACACCTGCATCATCCAACTTTCTTACAGAAATCAGATTTCTCGCCAATGCAGGAATATGCAAAACACCCGGAAGTGTTCTAACCCTTCCACCTTGCAACTTCAACTTTACTTTTCTACGACCAATGATTCTAGCCTTCCTATCATCCCCTAAGAAGACATCACCACCATCGTATTTCTCATACTCGCAGAACCATTCTCTATGGGGAGTGAAGTGAAAGGATGCACCTGATTCAAGTAACCATGCCTCATGATCTACATGTGTACTTGAAGAAGCCAAGTACACATCCCCACCTTCATCTGAGGTGGTTTTCACCTCTGCAGAAGGAGCATCATCAGATCCCTTTCTTTATCGGGAGCTTTAGATTTACAGTCCCTTTTATAGTGCCTTTCCTTTCTACATTTCCAGCACACCACCTTTATAGGTTTTCCTGGAGATTTAGATCTCCCTCTAGATTTAGATATCCCACTCGATGACTTATTTTTGTTTCTGTTCTGGGACCGTCCTCATATAGACAAGGCATCACCATTCTTGCTCTCCATATTTTTCCATCTCATCTCCTCCGTCAGCAAGGCTGAGACTATTTCATCAAACTGCAAGGTAGTTACATTGCTACCTATTGTAATAACCAGACTATCCCACGAATCGGGTAGAGAACACAACAAACTGATGCACTTATCTTCATCTAAAATTTTAATATCAACAGATGCTAATTGATTTACCACAATATTAAATGCGTACAGATGCTCTGTTACCAAGTCTCCATCTTTCATCCTCGGGTTATACAGCTTTTTCCGCAAGAACATTTTATTCACCAGAGACTTAGATTGGTACAAAGTCCTAACTTGTCCCACAAAGCCTTCGTCATAGCTTCCCCTGATACATTTAGCAATATTGAATTTGAGACACACAATCGTATTGTGGTCTTTTCCTTATGATCCAACTTCTTCCATTCTTCATCGGTCACTCTCGTTGGTTTAGTACCTGGATCTACCGCGATCCACTAATTTTTATCCACCAACAGATCCTCCATCTTGAGTTTCCACAACTCAAAACTCTCACGATTAAATTTATCGATCTCTATCTTTCCACTGTTTACCATCTTCTTTCACCACTAGAATTGATCTCGCAAATCTCCCACTGAATAGGGTCTACCATAGGCCTAAGCGAAACCCCTCAGCAACAAAGGCGTCCCCTTGAAGCCAAAATAGCTCTGATACCAAATGTAGGTTTTAACCCCATACGAAGGGGGAGACTCCGCCCCCCCTCTAACCCCGTAGTTAACTATGTGGGCTAGTCGTGGAAAGAATATAACACAACCCAACATTCTCCCACTTGTTGTTTTCTTTCCATAGGGGGCCACAAGAGAGCTTAGTCATATTTTCAGCCATGAAATCTCCATTATTTCTCTACACCAAGAGAACTTCTTAGAGCTCACAGATTTTGTCAATGCATCTACAGTATTCTTCAAAGTGTCCACCTCTACCAGCAACACTGTTGGCCCTCAGTTTTGGTCTATTCTTGCTTAGGGAAACCTACTTAATCCTTATATTTTCCATCCATTTTCCATCACATTCATCTCATTTTGATGTATTTTATGCATATTTAGGTGTTTAATTTTAATTTTGCAATTTCTAGAAGTTTTTTTGAAAATTGAGTTTCAAGTGCAATTTTGGACTGAATCGGAAATTCCCGTAATAACTATGTGGATGACATGTTTGCAGGACATTTGGGCTCGCGTTTGATACATGTATGGATAGCTTGGGAACTAGGACTAAGCTAAATCCACTTGGTTTGGCCAAAACAAGCTTTATTAGGCCCGGTCAAGGCTGGTCAAACATGACTAGTCACCAGAAAATCCCTAGGAAATAGGGCAGTTTTGAGATTTTATGGGATTGACCATATTTCTTAGGATAAATTAGATGAGTTCAACTTAGATAGGTGTATATGAGTAAATATGAGTGTTAGAGATAATATATATCAGTTTGTTTCATTAAACCTCTATTTAAAGCCAAGACTTTGATGGCTTTTGTAATGGAATTGGTATGTAACTTTTGTATAATTGGAGTTGGGAGCTAATTTGAATAACTTGTTTCATTCCAATTTGTTGTTCATGCTTGGTTGATTTACTGAAGTTGTTGTAGCTGATATTTCTTCAAGTGTGTAGGGCAAGGGTGGAGGGCCCCCACACCAAGCTAAGTACACTTCTTGGTTCAATTTTCATAGTTTTCATAGACTAGTTTTTGTTTCAAATGTATTTAGATATGTGATGATTGCTGAATGAATATTGGTTTAATTCTAATTTACATATGAAAGGACACAAAGGAATTTAAGTTAAATTCCCCTTCTATTTGATCTTGAACTAAAACTGAATTTCATTCTCCATTTCTTATTTGAAGTTATTGCTGCATTTCTGGTTTGAAGCAATGGTAATTGTGATATGGTAGGATTGTGAAGAAGGAAAATCGGGACCTCCTTAGTTAGGAGCCTCTTCTTTTACATCTTCTGCATCATAAACCATTGTTAATTTAGAATGTATTATTGTAGAGAAGGACAACCTGGTTCTCCTAAGTTAGGAGCCTCTTCCCTCATATATTACATAAGTGAATTAGAAATTGTTAAAATAGGTTTATATTTGTAATATATACTTCTTTAAATATTCAAATTTTATCTTCTAAAATTGATTATATCTGATGTCCATATACAGTGGATTTGCCTCCAAGGTTTACAAACCCGGACTAATAATTAAATACTTGTGTTAATTTAGTCAATAAATTAGCTTAACAAACACCTTTTTGTCTTCTATCATATCCCTCACAAAGTGATACTGAACATCAATGTGCTTTGTCTTTGAATGATATGCAGGGTTCTTTGCCAAGAAACTTGCACTTTGGATGTCACAGTATATCCTTATAGCTCCTTGTACTAACCCCATTATTGAACACAATCTCCACAACCAAATTTCTTCCTTGCTTGCATGAGTGGCTGCCATGTATTCTGCCTCTGTAGTTGATAGTGCCACTACAGATTGTTTCTTACTCATCCAATTGACTACACCTCCAAATAGGTTAAACACATACCCACTTGTAGATCTTCTCTGATCTAGATCTTCAGCCCAAACTGCATCAACAAAACCACGAATATGCAACATTCTGTCCAATCCTAATCTTCCTTAGTAGCACAAACCATAATCACTAGTGCCATGCAAATACTTGAAAACCCACTTCACTGATGTCCAGTGCTCCTTCCCTAGTTTTGACATAAACCTGCTCAATACTCCCACTGCATGTGCAATGTCTTGTCTAGTACAGACCATTGCATACATCGGGCTATCAACTGTACTTGTAGATCTGCTCTGATTCCAAATGTAGGTTTTAACCCCATACAGAAATTACCTGCATACGAATTATAAAACACATAAAATAAACAATGCGAGAGCATAACACATAAAACACATATACATAAATATTTCCCCTGGATCCAAAATCGGGACTACCAGCTTGATTTTTCATTATGTTCCTTTCAATGTTATAATACATAGTTATACATGTCGAAGCATCCAATACAATGGATCGAAAACCATCGCATCCAATACAATGGATTGAAAACCATCGTGTCCGAAAACATGTGCGAAAATCATGCACAAAAACATAGGTGCGTCTGCCCATCCTAGCATAGGGTCCAAAACCAAAATTTTCTGGGGCGCTACTTCGGACCCCATAAAGTGGGGTTACAAGAGTGCCTCAAACCCCCTGTGATCCCCCCCGCTACACAATCAGCGCAACAAAGGGGGAGTTGCGCCCCCCTCTAACCCCCAATTAACTATGTGGGTTAGTCATGGAAAGAATATAACACAACCCAACAGGATTATCGAAAAATATGAGATATGAAACCTAGTATGGTTAATCTGAAGATGCTCAAGCACTTTTGAAAGATTTGATGAAGCCCTAGCTGGGATAGTCCCTAAGAGCCCTAGTTGGTTAATTGAAGGCAACATTAGTATGTGGAAGATGGGCATTGATGGCTCTTGAAAGATGGATAGGATCACCTCTCATTGAAGATAAGTATTTCTTGACCTATGATGCTTCTTATTTTTGTTTAGATTTGTATGATTCCTACATGTGTATATGATTATATAGATGTTTCTAACCTTTGTGATGATATGTCATAAGTGGATCCTTCTTTAGGGTCATTTGATATGCAGGAAAGATGGCTAGAGCTAGAAAGGTAAAGAGACATTATATGAAAAGGTGACAAAGTGCTACAAGATGCATATGTCTAATGAGAAGATGCAAAGGTATTTGAATACCACAAGGTATGCATGGCATGTTACATTGAATGGATAGGTAAGCCCTAAGTTATGATGAGAATGTCTGTTAATCATGAAAATGATTTGGATTTATGCTTCCTATGATGAAATGGTGCACCTGGTATTGAACTTTTGATCTTCTTGAAATTTTGATCTTTGATCTTTGGTATACTTGATGTTTGGCTAACATCTATCTATTGTATATCTTGATCTCATAAATAATGCTAGCACCCTGAAGATGATACTCTTGATACTTGTTGTGAATAAGTCATCACATAGAAGGATAACTCATTGATTCTTTATAATGCTTGTGATGAACATGGTGAAAGTATGGGAAAAAGAGTTGAAACTCTTATTGTTTTGATAAAGTTATGTTGTATGACCTCACTTGATCTTATTTATAATGATAAAAATGGTAAATGATAGAGGTATAACTATGAGGTTAATATTCTAGCTCTTTTTACTAACTACGGTCATGTCCTGATGTGATCAGTAACTATGGCATATGGTAAAATTGATTGTCCTAACTTGATGGATTGACTCAATATTGTTACATTTGTATGATACCCTAATCACTTGACTCTAATAACTTGATGAAGGATTGATGTCATGATGCTAATGACCATGATGGATATATGTTTGATTTTATGATCTAATAGTTTTGTTGTTGCATGAATCTAGTACATACATGTTGATGCCATGACAGAAGATGAATGAAGTGGATTCCCATTCAGAGGGAGAATCACTCCTCAATATTATTACTCATATTACCATTTTCAATCTATGTATATTTTTTACTGTTATAAAACCAGCTCACAAAAAGATAGAAAAGATAGATAAATTCCTTAGAATTCAGCCTCTTCGAGGGGGAAACCACCTTTACATTACATAAATGAACAATTATTGGATGATACAATTGACAAGACCTCCTTTCTAAATATAGGAGCCTAAGGGGTCATAATATAATTAGAGCCGACATAACAATAATAATGTAAGGGCACAATAATAACATTACTGGGATTCTATGGGGCACAATAATAACAATATGGGGACTAAATGGGCACAACAATATAATAAGGGGGGTGTACTAATAACAATAAGGGGTTACACTAGTAGTATAGGGACCTAACATGCCCCTCTCCTTCAAAAAGTGTTGTCCTCAATGCTTGAGTAGTTTTTGATGCTTCTGTATAAAATTCCTGTCCTCCCATGTGGAACCTTTAGTTGGTAAGTTCTTCCACTTGATGTGATACTCTAAACTTGATCGATTTCATAGCTGTCGGGTTCTTGTTTCTTTGACTGCTCTAGGCTCCAATATGAATTTTCCTTCCTAGTCAAGTTTTGGCAATATTGTTTGAACTGGGATCTTCTGCAACTTTTTAATGAGTGACCACACTTCTTCGTCCTTCTTCCATTCATACCTTGTTTCATTTATCTACTCTGGTTGGATAATAGAAATGGTGCACAACAATGCTTCCACATCCTCATCCTTTCTTGAGAGTGCATCTGCCACAACATTTTGCTTCCATTTTTTGTAGATGATTTCAAAGTCATAACCCAACATCTTTGTGACCTGTTTTTGTTGCTCTTCAAAGGATAATTTATGTTCTAAAAAGTATTTAATACTATCATGATCCGTTTTTACCTTGAAGTGTCTCCCCATTAGGTAAGGTCACCATTTCTTAACTGTGTGTAGTATTGCCAACATCTCATTCTCATAAATAGCTTTCTTGAGGGACATTTGTTTGTATGTATGTAACCATAAAAATACCCAATCGCCTACATCAAAACTTCTTTCATTGCGATGTTGATCTGCCTGTTGTTTCATTTTATTCTGCACCAAAGTGGCGTTATCCTTTAAAAGTTGGACAACTTGTTGTTGATGCTCAATGTTATCTTTCACTGCTTGAATATTTTTCTTCTTGATATGTCCTTCTATATTTAAAGTTTGAAGAGTGGTAATTTCTTCGTGCATTACAAGATATGGTTGAATTCATTTGTTGATGCTCTATGTGATCTTTCACTTCTTGAACATTTTTCTTCTTGATATGTCCTTCTATCTTGATAGTTTGAGGAGTGGTAATTCCGACCATTGCATTACAAGATATGGTTGGATTCATTTCTTCTTTATTGATGTGGTCTTTCACTTCTTGAACCTTTTTCCTCTTGATATGTCCTTCTATCCTAAGAGTTTGAGGAGTAGTAATTATTTCCAATGCTTTACAAGATGTGATCAAATTCATTTCTTCTTTCTTCGGGGTTGGTTCTTGGTGTATATACTCTTCTTTTGATGTTTCTTGATCCTTTTCTTCCTCCTCTCCACAATAAATGTAAAATAATTTCTTCTCAGCACACTTATGACCTTTAATGCAATTTTTATCACAATTGTAACAAAGCCCTTTTTCTATTTTTTCTTCCAATTGTTGTGGTGTAACCCTTATAGGTTGTGGAATGCTAGGAGAAACAACACTTCCATCTTTATAGTAGTGAGGGGTAGACTTCCTTGTTGCCATAATTTTTCTTTCCACTTTGTAACAAAGCCCTTTTTCTCTTTTTTCTTCCAATTGTTGTGATGTTGCTCTAAAGAAGGTGTTGCTATTTGTATCCTCACAATGTGCTATAATTTCCTCCGTGAAAGTTGACCACGTAACAAGTGGTTTATGAGAACAAAGCCCTTTATACCATAAAAATTGATCTTGTTCTAAATATGAAGATGAAATACATACCTCTTGTAACAGTGGTAGACCATGTAGATCAAAATATTTCTCCATTTGTAGTATCTAATTTACTGGATCCTTGCCATCAAACTTCCTCATCTCATTTTTTCTTCATTTTAGGAGCTTGATCTTGAAATGAATGTAACTATGTAATTTTATATCTCCAAGTTCTAAAATCACTTTTTGTGGTATCTCTCTGAGTTCTCTTTCTAACCCAGCAAGTCTGACCAAAAATTTATTATCCATAAAAGAGTTATGCCAAATCTCCCATGGTGACATGATTATAGACTAGTTCATTAGAGCGACCTTGTACGACTTACCACATCTCACTGTGTCCACCTTAGTGCCTGAAACTGATATACAGGAAGCTACAGGAAGTCCTCTTTTTGAAACTTCTTATGAAATTTCATTTTGATGCTCAGACAGAAAGTTATGATAATTTTCCCAAGGTCACAGTTTTAGGATGTAATTCGAGAGTCTGAAAAAACCCTAACTTCCTTAGATCATATCTCCGAAAATATAGCAAAATAAGCTCTGAAATTTGGACTTGAGGTTTAGCTTGATTTCCTTGCAAATGTTTTTTTTTTTTTTGCTTTTGAAACATCACATAAATATTTTTTAGTGAAAATGCCACGATGACCTATTTGGAGCAACGAAACCCTAGAATCCAAAGCTCTGATACCAAATGTTATGAAACCAACTCACAAAAAGATAGAAAATATATATCAATGCCTTAGAATTCAGCCTCTTCAAGGGGGAAACCTCCTTTACATTACACAAATGAACAATTATTGGATGATACAAATGACAAGACCTCCTTTCCAAATATAGGAGTCTAAGGGGTCATAATATAATTAGAGCTAACATAACAATAATAAGGTAAGGGCATAATAATAACATTAGTGGGCTTCTATGGGGCACAGTAATAACAATATGGGGACTACATGGGCACAACAATATAATAAGGGGGTTGTACTAATAACAATAAGGGGTTACACTAGTAGTATAGGGACCTAATATTTACCATTGAAGTATGATTTATGGGTATCTGACATTATTTATCTATAATAGAGGTCTAAACTAAGGTAAGATGGTTTTATCCCACTCAAATGCCCAATCACATTGATGCAAGCTCAAGGGTGTGACTAAGGCTTTGAAGATAATTTTTGGGCTAGTCCGACCACAGTTGCTTGCATTCATCTTGAAGAGTGTGACTATGGGTCCCAGCCACACAAAGGAAGGCCTATGGGTGCAACTATGCCTACAGATAATAGAAAAACGAAGTTTTTTGCATGAAATCAGATGTTCACCTAGGGGATGTCAATTCTATAGATGTGTAGCAGATAACAAAAAGATCTGACAGAAGGGAAGTTTGATATTTTACTATAGTATGAATATGTAGACTTAACTTGTGTTTGCAAGTGACCGGGATACAGATATGTCATTATGTTTGAAGTTGGTATTACAAGAGTTTGACATGATTTGGCTAATTGATATAGATGAGTAGTGTTGGGAGTTATGACATGACTTATATTGGTATTTGATAATGGTTTTGTATTGGCCTTCTCTTTCTTATAACATTGGTTGAAGTATTGACATTTGTATGCTTGGAACCTGCATGATCTATCCTTGTGTTGATGATTCTAGACCCACCAACATGTCAAGGTGATCTCCCTGGTAAGAAGTCCCAATTAGACCTCAGACCATTTGGTGTAGGAGTCCCAGTAGTGGGTCGTAAAGCAATGCCTTGAACAAGATGTCGCACAGAGGAAAGTAAGATAACTCTGTCAGTAGCAAGGGTGTGACTATTGTAGTGAGTCAAGGAAGGTGTATGAGAGGTTTCTAACACAGGTGAGTTGAGATGAGTGTGCCCCTTGGAAACTTGTAAGTGTACACAGCTGGGAAGGGAACAAATGAGTGAAGATGCATCACAAGATGGAAAGCAGATCAGTCTAACAATCCAAAGTGATGGTTAAACCAATAGCACATCTGGAACAAGATTCGTATAATTGCATACAAAAATTTTCACACACAACTACGTAAGTTAAACAACATACATTTCTACAAAAACCAGAATAGTCCAACTAGAATAACAACATATGCATGAAAACGTGTTGGCTCTTATTATATAAATAAGTGTAATTTCCAATCATACAATACATTCGTGTAAACCTGCTAGCCCCAACAATGGGATGTTACAATCACATATGCCTGCTCCTCCAAAGAGATGAACTAGCTTTGTGTAGTGGAGAAGCCAAGGCGCATTACAATATCGTCCAAGTTGTTTCCAATATAGTCTTATCAGAAGCTTGGCTGACCAAAAGCCTATACAATGAGTTATGAGGGACTATTTTAGCAAAGGGTGGGGTGGCCCTTGACATTCCCGTTTGTGACTGTTCAACTAGCCTCATGACTCTTCACCTACTCTATGACTGTTACATCCACTATTGAAACTTCACCTACACTTGACTTGACTCAACATTACAATGCACATGTACCCATGTGAACACAATGGCTTGAGCAAGCCAAACTAGACATCACTCTGACTTAGACAACTATAGAAGTCCAACTTCTCAACATCCTCATGTTAATCAACAATAACATATCGATGCCAAGCTCTGTAGTCCCTAATAGCATCCATGTGTTCCACGGTGACATCTGTCTAAAACCTGACCTTTGCCTCCATAGAATTTGGGTACAGTGCTCAAGCTCCTTTGTTCAACTCGTCTGAAAGCATGCACATCATTATCTTCAATGTGGCCAGACCAGCAACATAATTGTGCATGATGTCTGCACTGATAGGCAAGTCTGGGCTGGTGGCGTTGCACATCAACTCGTCAAAGTACAAGTTAATCTCTAGTCGGACCTACTTATTTGTATTTTCCTGGGTGAGAGTCCCGATTGATGGGATCGCATGTGTGTGCACCACAAAATCCATACTCTTGAATACTTGTGCATGGGAGGCTTGTATGATAGTGATGAACTACAGGAGCTCTTCATAATTGTGGATTTGACTCCGGATACATGCCTTCAGCTCAATCGCATTAACCCTCATCATCTTAGGAAAGCGAAGTGGGGCTCATCCATGTTTTCATGTCATCAACAACAATGTGCACATTCGTCAAGATGCATGCCCTTCTAGCACATCATTGTTTTCATCCGTTGAGATAGACAACTTCCTTGTGCATGGTATCAAACTTGGAGTACAACACTCACATAAATGTGTCAAGGGACAATACTTCATCTAGTATTTCCTTCTTCATTTCGGCTCGGGCAGAAATTGACACCAAGTCTCCTCCTTGCTTGGCCATTTGTAGTTCCTTTTCCATTCACTCATTCTCAGCTATTAGGAAGCAAAGACTTGAGCTAGTGGATTCGGCATACACTCTGGTTGCATCAGCCAAGGCAGCTAGATGTTTGTGCACATCAGTCACGATCACTCATTCTTCAACTTGTGTAGGAGATGCTTGATCCTCTAGAGTTGAAACTCTACGAGACTGCACAACTCGATGTTGGGATTCATCAAATGAGATGTTGTGCATCTCTTCTTCTGGTTGATCACCAAGGATCTCAGTGCCTCCTTGGTCATTTGAGAATGGATTATCATCTGGATGCATTGAAGTGGGTAAGTTGACCTCTTTGTGGTGAGGCATGAGGTCGGTGTCCTACTCTAACTCCTGCTGCTCCATGTCTCCATCCAGTTGTTGAAGTGCTTGTTTTATCTCATGAGTGAAGTCTTGCCCCTCCAATGGTTCACCCTATTTTCCTGATGCCATCTGTTCAAATGAATCAATTACTTGTTCGGGCACTGCTTCAACTGTTTTCACATGTTGCACCCCCTATTGTATCTATTGTTGCTATGCTTCCCTCTCCTATTTGCATAGCTCTTGTTCCTTTTGGAGTTGCTCCCTCAACTCATGAAACTCCTTCTCTGATTCTTCCATTCTCTTCTTATCCTTCTTCCTTCGTGTTACACTGAAATTTGTCACCATGACTATCTGCAGTTAATATGGCTCCATCAATAGTCATATTATCCTCCTTGTCAAGCCTAATACCTCTGATCTTCATGTCAAGCTTCAAAAAAGAGAGAAAGTCACTAAAAACATGTTTATCTCTGGGTACGCAGGTTCTCTCTACCTTGCCTGCGTGTACGCATCCCAAACTCATTGTACCTACGTACTTGTATGCTCTGTAAGCCAAAGTATGGGTGCTTACCCCTGTAAAGGTCAAAAGGCATGAGTTTCATCTTTAAAAAATTACTTGTGGTCACTTCTAGAGCCTTCTAGAAGAGTGTTTGACGTGTATTGAGCGCCTCCAGATAGTTCATGCATCCCTGTGATAGAGGAACTTATCCCATCAAGAGAGGAGCTACCCCATCCAAAAGAGGGAGTATCCCATTGATGTTGGAACTGAATAACTTCCTCTAGAACACTATAAATACAGTCCTTGGGCCAGAGGAGGGGAGTTTGAAAGCTGAACATTCCAAAGGGTAGATGCTACTGGAATTAGGACTTCCATTGTAAACTTGTGAGGGGAGATTACCATCCTTTCTTGTTGCCATATTGGAAGTGAGTGAGCTTGTCAAAGTAGAGGAAAACTCTTGCTGGACCCTGGGAGGAACTTGCACAACACCAAGGCTCAGGTTGTAATGGTTTCTTTTTTGTTTCCTTAATACAAATAAGTCCATTCTTCTCAATGATTTGTTGTTAATGAATTGTTTCATATACTCCTTGGTCTATATGTTGAATATGCTTTGTTTTATGGAATATTCAGGTGTTATGTAATCGTTTGATTGTTAGTGTATGCAGGTTTCCAAGTGAAGGAGGAGCTCATCTGGATCAACGAAGCTAGGCTACTACAACAAGCGTTGGACCTAAGGTAAGATCGAAAAACACTTGCTTTCTCATAGGATGATGTATATTTAGAGAAGGATTGCTCTTACTTGTTTTGTTTGTCACTAGAGAGTCTTAGACTCCTAGGGAGGTTAGTTTTGTACGCAAAAATAACTCTTTCCACATGACAAATTGGCGACTCCGCTGGGGAATCCATTGATGTGCTTGATTTTTCTTTTCAGTATTACTTTGATCTGAAAAGAGTCTTGTTTTCTTTTGTTTTTTGATTGCTTAACTATGTTTTTGGGTGGATTACCTTAGGGTCTAGTTTGATTTTAGTTTTTCTTCATTTTACAGCAGTACGTACCCTCTGCGTTAGACACAGTGCGTACTTGTACGCACTGTATCTTTGTACACAGAGCGTAGGTGCACCTGGTTAAACAGGCTGCCTGCGTACCCTGTTAAAATTGAGAAAATTCCATTTTTATCCATTTTTCCCTTTAGATTTTGTTTTTCCTAGTCTTTACTGCCCAGATCCACTGGTTGACTGTCAAAAATCTTCACCTGCACTTGTTCCATTAGTGTCGAAAGTTTTAGTGAAATTAATTGAAGTTTTAGCATTAGGGTTTTGATTTTTATATTGGTCCTGTAGTGACTTTGGGTTTAGAAGTTGCGAAGCCTTAGATATCTCTAGTTTTGTCAGTCTTCTTAGGAGTCGGACCAGTCGTAAAGTCTACCCACGTGAGCGACCTACCATTTTGTTGCCTCTTTGCAAAATTTCGATATAGCTTGCTCATTTAAAGTTGTGAATTTCATTTTCAAAAAGAACAAAAAGAGATTGAATTTTTGT
>APFE030862090.1:0-34632 GCA_000404065.3 Pinus taeda
ACAATAAAACATCAAGAGCATTCACACATTAACACAATATGTATCCTGGGGAAAGCATCTCGCTAAAAACCCCAACTATCTGTATATTAATGATTGAGTCATGTAACTTTACAAAGTACAATGCTTATCACAAGCAATCCAGTACCAGCTCCACCTGTTACACACAATACAGCTCAGATCTGAATCAATCCCTAGCTCAAATCTCTTCCGCTGCTTGCCTGCCTCCGCTGCTCAATACCTGCACAAGAACTGATTATAATACCAAGGCAGCCACGTCTTTCCTTGGCTAAATCACGTGATAACAAGCTACAATACGTGCAAACTCATTGGCATACTCAATCCCCTGATTTGTGCAAGATCTGGTGCACAACTATAGTCACAACTGATAGCAATCTGATTCTCTAACACCTGTCCCTGCTGAACTGAACATGCACTGAAATGCAACTGAGTTAACTGATGTATTCATTAGTTGTATTATGAGTTAATAACTTGTGAATTAATTAATAACTAATTCACCCAACTCATCTCTAGTCTATTTGCCAGTTAGACTAAATAAAACCAGTTTAACAAAGCTAAACTGAACACAACTCCATCAACTGCACCTCCAGTCCACTAAACTCAACTCACTTGAGTTCTAACTGAAGTCATGCATGCAAATATTCAACTAAACCATAAGAACCACGTATTTCCTTCATGCAATTACATGTGCCACATCCGTAGCTCGAACCGAAGTGCTCCAAGAGAATAAGATTAAGTTTATAGTCCAAATATTATTGTGAGATAATAATATTTGACTTTTCTATTTTTAGTCTGGCAGTCTAAAAATAGACTCCGCCCATATGTCTAAAAATAGAAGTCCATCTATTTTTACCAACATGACCAATCATCCACAAATAGCATCCTGCAACTCATAGACCATGATCCATATGTCTAAAAATAGACATAGTCTAAAAATAGACTTTGCGCCAAAAATAGCCTGTGGGACCACTTAGTGAAGGCGACTTCTTTTCACTAAGCTCCATCATCTTGTTGCATTTTCAACACGATAGGTCCCTGCCATTGCATTAAATCTTGGCCCCCGCACCATCTCAAGTCCCACTTCCATATACCCCATTTCGATGCAATTGCAATTGTGATTGGCCCTGGATAGATGTGATGACTATAAAAGTGTTCTTAATAAAATGTTGCGTCTGTTCCATCGGCAAAATGCTATGGAAAAAATAACAAGGCATCCATCCGGCCTTCGATTGTGATTAGCTTCGTGGATGCGATATTTCATGTATCGCGGTGTTTAAGTTTTTAGGTCCGCCCGTTTGGTAAAACATGGAAAATTAGTGGAAAAATATTTCTGTTTGTATTGCAGTTGCGATACGACAGAGTCCCGATCCAGATGCGATTGCGATAAAACCTTGTCCGGATACAATATTTCATTTAATCAATTGGAAAGGTTTTTCAGGTTTGTTTCTTGGAAAACTTGCAATTATAATAAGGAAAGGGTTGTGTGTTAAAAGTAAAACCCTTATCTCTCAACGGACCAGATCAAACTTGCCCAAATCAATGACAAAGGAAAAATTTGGATCCCCTTGCACTCCATTTCAAATTATTCAAGGGGGGGTTCCAAAATCAAAGCTACATGTCATCCTCTCCTTATTTCAGACCCCCCCCTTCTCATACATCATTGTAGCACTCCCCCCCTCCAAAAATCAAATTCCTTTGACTTTCAAACCCAGATCCACCTCCACTTCATTTCCTGGCTTCCAGTTTTTAGTTGCCATGTGGCCCCTCTTGGTATCCATTCATAGTCTAAAAGAATCGGTCCCCCTGCCTTGCTCTTAACAGAAAAAACAACAGTAAAGAAAAAGAAGACAACGAGGACACATTCAACGTATCTTAATCAACAAGTATAAGATGGATAGAGGACAACAAGATAAATACCATTTCTTATTCAACAACTACAATCATCAAACATAATGCACTAGAATAGTGGGACAATGAGACACACATGCCAACAACTCAAATAACATTGCTCGATTAAAGGCCCAGTCACTGCTAGAACACCCAAAAGCAACACCAAAACACATGCAATTGATATTTTTTAGACAATTTAATCTATTTTCAGACCTTTTCTGTAATAAAATCTTGAATTATGTTTCAAGATATTTCATTTAGATATTCATACTAAATCTTGATATTTTAAATCAAGATATTTTTGTAAATAAGTTATAAATACTTCATCCTTTGAAGTAATAGGGGTTAGTTTTTGTGTGAAGAATACTATTGTATATTGCTAAAGCATCAATGGATTTTCCAAGTTATACACAAAGCTCTTTCATAGGATTCTTGTGTCAAGTTGTTGGTGAAGTGCATCTTTTGTCTTATGTGTTTATATTTCTCTATTTATAACACATATTTGTTTTAAAATCTGAATTATTCAATAGATAAGTAAAGGACATAATTTGTTTAAATCTACACTCTGCGCCCGACTATGAAATTTTTTTAATGTTTTCTTCTGATCTTTAAATATAGAATTCAAGTAACAATGCTCTATATTTAAAGTGAACCTTAATATGTTCTTCTTCTCCATTTTGCAGACCTTAAAGAATCCATTAGGTTTGGCTACCATGCCTTGTGAGATCTATCTCTAGACAATGCAATCAATTTGTATTTTATGTAATAGACTCCATAACCCAATGGTAATTTAGTTATCAACCAACCGTTCAAATACAAATCAAACTACAAACTTCATAACTAGCCTAATATTCAATCCAACAAAGTTAAATTTTATAGAGAAAGCCCTCTCTGAAGCTGAAAGGGATAGATCCCAACTTCCAAAGTTGGTTTGTGGTTACCTTGATTTTCTTCTGCAACCTCAGAAAATTACTAAGTGTTAACATTCTAGCGACCATACTAGGGACTGAATATTTCATATTCCTCATAAAAGCATATCAAGTTCCAGATCTGATTATTGATGGTGGACAGTGATCAGAGACAAGGAGGTTCTATCATTCTCCTGGTGACTCCACGTTCAAAGTATCCAGAGATTCAACATTTTTAGGGCGAACCCACTTTCAAAGAATCCATATTCAATGGCTTCATAGACCAGGTTCCAGGAAACTTCAAATTAGATTCAAAGAAGGACAAGCCTTGTCAACACAAGGATGGGAAGGCAACATGTGAAAGTCAGGTATTTAGACCTGAATTTACTTCAGGATATAATATTCTATTTTGACAATCACCTTTTGTCTTTTCCTTAAAGTATCTTAAGGATTCTCTTTGTTCTATTAAATCCAAATCAAGTTGATGAATCTGCAGATGAGCCCATTTCTGCGAGTGTATATCCTTCCCTTGAAGCTGCAAATGCATCTCATCTTAATAGTGGTTGTCTCAAACAAGATCCAAATAACAGACATAGTCCAGCTAGTAAAAATTCAGCTCAGACCTCAGTTATGACCATTGCCTGGTATGCATCATTAAACATGTCATTCCCTTTGCATGAGCTACCGAAGAACTATGATCAGAGGCTACCCCAATTTGATGGTATAGGCAATATCACAGCAAGGAAACATGTAGAAAAATTGACTTCATTGATTTGGAGGAAGTCGACCATGAAGATGTCAAATTAAGGTTGTTTGCTCAAAGCCTTTTACGAAAAGCTAGGAAATGGTATAGAAGTTTAACAACCAGAAGTATTATTGATTTCCAACAGTTTAAAGTATTTTCCTTAATAGGTTGTAGGTTAAAAGGAACCCTTTTCAAGTTATGGATGAGTATTGGAATCTAAAAAGGCAGCTCGAAGAGACAGTCCAAGATTTCTCAACCAAATTCATAGTGTTTATGATTCCATACCTACTGATATAAATCCTCCCCCGGGATTGGATATGCTTCATTATCTAAATGGTTTTGATGCTGAGATTGCCTATTATATCAAAGAAAGAAACCTTTCCACTTTGGAGGATACACAAAAAAATGTTATTGATGTGGAAATGAACCTATTGATTAAAAGATCCAGAATGGAAGTTGAAAGAAGGAAAGTAATTAAAGAGGAATTTCCTCCTTTATTAAACCTTAAGTTAGAGACATTAATGAAAGCCAAGGAAAGGGTTATGAACACATGTATTTTTCAAGATAAACCTGTTATTAATGGACAACAAAAGATACCTCCTTTTCAAGCAGATAAGGAAGAAGAATGAGAGGTTGTTGGGTCACATCACCAAGAGGTAGAAACTAGTTGTTTTGTGGATTCATTTGAAACTAGTTGTTTTGTGGATTCATTTGAAACTAGTTTAGAACAACAACTGATGGAAGGTTATCATCAAGAGGATGTTAAATTTTAGCTAGTTGAGGAAAACAGTCACCATGTGTGTGTTAATTATGATAGTGATGAAAAACAGGATGAAAATATTGAGACAAATGAGCATGTATATATTTTAGACATTGAACATCAAGAAAAAAATGAAAATTATGCTGATGGTAAATCTTTACCACTAAGTTATGCCACATTTCAGATGTTGAAAGAAAGTTATGATGATTATAGCTCTTTACCTTTATGTTATGCTACATTTGAAGAGTTGAAAGAAAATTATACTATCACTGGTGAAGCAATAAAGCTAGATGGAACTAGCATAACGGGGCAACAACCTTCTTATATAGATGAGGACCCTGTTTTCTGTTATATTGGAGACTCCTTTATTCAAAAATAACACTTATTAAGTAACCATGAGATTGAATATCATATAGTCTCTTAGCAACCAATACTTAATACTTTACATTAGCCTTGCAAATTTGTATCTAATCATGATATGGATGAGGACTGTATTTCAAATTTTTCTTCTGAATTTTCACTTTCTGAATTTTTATTTCAAAGAGAAGATTATCAAGTTCAGATTTCTGAAGATGTATGTGTGGACAATGTACATAATGAACCTGCACAGACCAATTTTCAAACAAAGTCACAGGAAGGTGAACATAATTGTCAACAAATTCAACCAATCACCTTTTCCATACAAGAGAATTGTATTAGTGAGTTACAAGGGGATGTTGAAGAGCCAAAAGTTGTTTTACATCCTACAGATGATAACACAATAGTTATAATCTTACATCCCTTGAAAACACAACACCAAAAAATTTAAAAAGGGATGATACATTTTGGAGATAGTATATGAGAAGATATTTTCAGGCATAGTACAACAAAGAGAAATTCTCCATGATTTTGAGGATCCTTTGGAAAACTTGTAGGAATCTTCAACAAAACTTAATTTTGTGTTGGTGATGGATTATGAAGAAAGCTTTGGTCAGAATTTTGAGTTTCCATGTTTTGAGTTTATTTTTCTGTTTGGAGAAATGGAATGCAAGCTTCAAATTAGTAGTCATCTGCATGACTGGCTACATTGGTATTTTTGTGTTATTTGATTCAACATGATTTCCAACAGTATAGAGTAGGTAGCAGAGTGAAAATAAGTTCAGCACTCTGAGCACCTTTTTCAAGCATTATTATTAGTTTAAGTTTCAGATAGAAGTACAACTTTCAGTTTGATGTGTATTTCAGATTTTGGTTTGCAAAATGGTTTTGGTTTATGTTTAAAAGTTTCAGTCACAGAGTTTTTTATGGAAGAACAAGTTGCATATTTGGGATCATCCCAATGGATCAGTCTACTAGTCTACAATGTTCTTGACACCTACCTCACAAGGAGAGTCCATCCCCAACTAGATCCGTTGTTATGGTCCTATAATTTTTATAGGATTTCTTGATTATCGCTAATCATTATTATGTTTGAGATGTTGTAAATAATATTTCATCCTGCAAATTATTTCCAAAGCAACACTAAGAATCAAGATTTAAGGATATTTTTACATAACATTGTTTGGATCGGATCATAATGGAGGTGTTTTCATTAGAAAGTGCTTAGAAGCAAATTTCCAACGGTGTGTCCTGCGCTCAAATCTGATTCCTGGATAAAAAGATAGGCCAGAATGAAGCTTGCACTTCAAAAGCAGATAATGGCTCAGGGACTATTTCTTCTCTATTCATTCATAACTCTAGCCTTATATCCATTTTCCCTCTGTTTATTTAAAATTCCATAGATTCTAGCCTTTATCCATTATTTTAATTCCATTTAACTCTAGCTGCAAAATCCATTTATTCAAAACTCTAGCCGCAAGATCCATTGGTCCAATTGTATTAACTCTAGCCACGTTTCTATTATATATGTTACATACTCTAGCCGTTACCCATATATTAAACATGTCGCATACTTTTTTACATTGTAATGTATTTTAATGTAATACATTCTACATAGGATGGGCTTGTGCTATCCCACTATCGCATTTCGCAAAAGTCCCTGTTTTCCATGTGTTTAAGTATTTACCTATCCACCGATTGTGATAACGGTCCCACATCATATCGCATAGCCCACAGTCGGCATATACTGCATGAACCGTAAAGCAATTCTCTTTACCCTTTTCCCTTATGTGATTGCGATAAGTCATGCATTCCCTACCTCACATCACATCCTGCATTCCTTATCCTGCCTTGCTTATATATATCAGTGCCGATATAATTCCCGCACCGATACAACCTGCCGATAATACTCCCCGCTCCGATTGCAACATCCCCTCAGCTATGAGTCTCAACCCTGATAATCACACCACATTAAAATCCCACACCACAGTCCCGTAGTGATATCCCCATCTCACAATAAATCCTGGGGATAGGTCCCCTCCATTGCATAAAGTCCCGACCCTCGCACCATCGCAAGTCCCACTTCCATATACCCCATCCCGATGCGATTGCGATTGTGATTGGCCCTGGATGGACACGATAACTATAGAAGTGTTCTTAATCAAATATCGTGTCCGATCCATTGGCAAAACACTATGTAAACAATTATAAGTCCTCCATCTAGCCTCTAATTGTGATTAGCTTTGTGGATGCAATTGTTGGTACCATTTCATTGCCATCTTTTTCTTCTAGAAACACCATCATTTGTCTATCTTTTTCCTCCATAGACCCCTTATATACATCGAAATTGATTAATTAATAGCATTATAGTTGTTAGTTTACATTAAAGTTAATTTATGAATTTTTATGTTAAAATTAGGAATTTTCAACAAAAAGATTACAGGATGTCATAACTTCCTGTAAATGGTTTATCATCTGACACGTGGCATGACAGGAAAGCCAAAGCAATGGATAGGAACGAGATCTGGAATGTACATGCATGGTGAAAAATCGATTCAACAGCAAATCAAAAGCTCCTGGTTATGCGGTCAACGCTGGTCAAACCCCAGCCTTTTGGTCACAAAGGTAGCAAAAAGCCATGGTTTCCCAAACCGGTTTCGTTTTGCTTTTGGAAATCGGTTTAGATTAGAAAGGACCGAAAATCACTCTTTTGTAAAAGTAGAAACATTTGCTTAATGAATGTACATTTGATTTAGATAGGGACAAGGAGATAAAGACTGTGTATTGTTTCGTTTCGAGGAGAATTCCGATTACGATTATTATCTCTGTGTATTGTTTGAGAACAGAACTCTTGTATGTGATTGCAATCTTCAGAACTTAATTATAGTTACCGTGTTACTCCAACAGTGTTTATGCGTTAATACTCTCGTTGCTTGAGGTTACTTCAGTGTGCCATTGAAGCGTGGACGGGCCCTACGCAGATTGGTATACTGTTAATTTCATTTACATAGCGTTTTTGAATTTGAATAGAGTGCATAGTGTTTAGTGTTATTTCCATGTTTATGATTTTATCGATTTGATTAGAAATTCTTGCAAATGGTATTTATGGTGATAGCTTAAAATATTTGATCGTTAGATCATTGAACCATATCTTGTAAGAGATTTGATCCATCGTTAGATTTTAAAGCATCTCCATAGACTCCGTTTTCATGCATTTAAAATTCAGTGTGCCTTTGATTTTTCATGAACGCTCAAGTGTTAGCTAGAAAGAGATTTTGTGCATAACATCCTTGTAAGAGGATTGAAAACTTTGTCTAGCAATACGATGTATCTTTAGGACAGTTAGATAAATTAGGTGATCTGAGTGTTAAGGTGAGAGGAAACATATCTTAACCTCTTGTAAAGGAGTGTTGTAGCCTGTCATAGTAGACACTTAGTTAGGAATATTTTTATGTCTATAGACTTTAGACACATGCCTCTAAGTTTACCTACCTTGGTTGATAATAAATCTAGTCTAATCTAGCACCCTAGATTGGCCACTACATTTTGGCGTTGTTGCCGGGGAGGCATAGTTAGAGGATTTCGAAAAAAATCAATCAAAATATAAAAATAAATAAATAAATAAATTTAAATAAACAAAAACAAACAAAAACACAACATAGATTTGATTGTCACTTTAGAAGTCATGTTTGCTTATGCCTAGATCTAGAGATAATAGAGGTAGATTCATAAAAAAACCCCATCCAAAAACTAACCTACCACCAAGAGCAGACCCTTTGGGAAAGACTGAACACACAACACTCGCCGAGGAAATCACCATACAAAAATTAGAGGATAAACACAAATCAGGCCAAAGACTTACACTTATTGAGAGACAAATCCTATTGGCACGCGAATCTCAGAAGAAACATCTCCCTGAATCTTCTACAAAGAGAGAAAGTAGAAAAATAACTCAACAATCTCTAGAACAACTCTTTGGAACGAGTGACACTGAACAAGCAATTAAATCACCAGAGGAATCTATAAAAATGGCTGAGGAAGGAGGAGGATCAGCAAGAAGACCCACTCCTGAACAACAGCAAGATCAAGGAGAGGAGGAAGAGTCAACCTTTAAATTTCCTATCCTTGAACCAGAAGACAATCACAATGAGGAAATAAAAATGAAAAACATACCTCCTTTTGTGTTACCAAACTTTTATGGCTTGGCTTCAGAAGACCCAGATTCATTCTTTGAGTTTGACATTGTATGTCGAACATATGGTTACATAGATGATGCCCATAGGCTTAGACTCTTCCCAGCAACATTAAAGGCATTAGCACTAAGATGGTTCATGGACTGATTGGGATGGCATGAGAAGAATATTCCTAAGGAAATACCAACCTTATTGTAGATCAAAGGATTCTAATGATGATATCTTTAGGATGAATCAACAAGAGGATGAAAGTTTAGAAGAGTACTTGGAACGATTTTCTTACAATTTACAAAAATCAAAACATCGATCCATGACTCTTGATCTCATTAGAACAATATTTTTGAAGGGAATTCGAGAGGAATACTTAGATGATCTTAATTTCATGGGAAAAGGTGATATTTCCACCTTACCTTTTGAATAAATTGTTGATTTATGTGAAAAGTATTCTAGGAGCAAAGCCAAAATTGGAAAAAGAACCATATCATCCAAAGCCACAAAATCTGCTTCAGCAAGTGTCACACGAGCTGAAATAGGAAATTTGTTAGAGGAATTCAAAACAGATCTGTTGAGTACCTTAGGAACTCAAATTGACACTCTTAAAGTTAATAAAATACAAGAAGAGGAAGATCAAATGATGGCTATCTTTTGTCAAAAATGTCGGAAGAAACATGCCTTAAAAGATTGCCAATTAGAAAACATTCAAGTTTGTGCCTTTTATACTGAAAATCATGATATATTTCATTGCTCTAAAGTCAAGGTTTTGCAGAATTGTAATGTGGCAGCTAATACAAATATGGAGAATGTGTATTTTATGGGCGCAAAGAGACCATGGCAGCCAAGACCTCCACCTCAAGGTATGTTCCCAAACCAGAATTTACAATTTCCTGCACATGATCAGATGTATGCTCAGAATTCATGGAATGTACCCATGCCATGACAGCACCAAAGTTACCCACAACAACAATGGAGACCATCTCAGCAATACTCTCAACAATATCAACCATACCCTCAACCATACCAACCATATTCGTAGCCATATCAACAATATCATCAGCCATATTCGCCATATCCTCAATCATATCAGCAATATCCTCAGCAACAAGTTGTTTACCCACATCAACCCCAACCCACTCAACAAGCATTGCCTGCTCCTCCATTAATAAATCCACCACAATTACAACTTCCATCTAACCCACAACCTCCTAGACCTACTCAAATCCCTACTCAACCTGTACCAAATCCAAATAACAGAGCAGAGAGACCAGCCTACAATGTAGATGAGGGACCCTCATATCCCACATTACCCTTGCAAGATATCAATTTGAGGTCTGGTAAGGTACTTCATAAAGAATCTCCAGCAGCTGATAAACAAGAAGAAAACGAAGAAAATGAAAATGAAACTCCAACTCAAAGGAAACCAAATGATGACATCAAACACAAACAAATGCAATCGTTGCATCCACCACCTTTTCCAGACAGATTGATCCAAACAAAACTTCCCATGTCTATACCACAGTTTGATGTTTTAGATGAGCTAAAGAATGTCTATATAAAAATCCCACTACTACAAGCCATAAAAGACATTCCCATATATACTAAAGCCATCAAAGAACTGTGTCTTAAGAAGCCTACTAGGAAAAGATTTGATCCACAAACCATTCATGTTATTGGACATTTAGCTGGCCTTATGACAAACACCATTTCAATGGAAAAGTATGTTGATCCTGGTATTCCCAGAGTCACTACAATCATTAAAAACATACATATTCCAAACACTTCAATTGATCTTGGGGCCACCATAAATGTGATGAATCTTGAAACCATGAAAACACTCCAGCTCACAAACTTGCAGTACACAACAATTGTTCTAGAACTCGCTGATAGGTCTAAAGTGATTCCTGAAGGGATTTTGGAGGACATAATTGTTTCACTGGACTCTTGGGAGTATCCAATGGACTTTTTAGTTCTCCAACCAAAATCCAATTTAGAAGGACACCCTATCATCCTTGGTAGACCATGGTTAGCAACTGCTGATGCATTCATAGGATGTAGATCGGGTAATGTGATCATTTCACGAGGAACTAAAAGAAAACAACTCACTCTTTACCCATCAGCATAATCACCAGCAGTAGCACACAATTTATGGCTTGATGATAAATACAATGATAAGGCAGAAGTTCAATCTGTTTTCAGCATCAACCAAATCTATGATTTTCAAGAACATAATAATGATGATTTGGTAGAATTGTTCCTCTCTCAACCTGATGTTTCTGAAGAATAGAGGAATGACTAATACCATGCTGCAGATGAACTTTTGGCACAAAATTTTCAGGAAACATGCACCATTCATTCTTTACAAACAACATTTCACAACATTTTTCATATCCAATCTATCACAAACATACAGAGCAAGACCATAGAGATTAGTCCAGGAAAAACTTTGAATATTGGCACTCACCTAGACTCATCTCAAGAAGAGAAATTGATTCAATTATTGAGAAAATACCAGAAATAATTTGCTTGGGACTACACTGATGTGCACGAAATTCACCCTGAAACATGCACTCACCATATTTATATAGATAATAATATCAAACCAGTGAGGCAACCACAGAGACGAATGAACCCCATACTTCAGGATATTGTTAGAGAGGAATTACAAAAACTGTTGAAAGTCAATTTTATCTATCCTATCTCTGACAGTCAGTGGGTATCCCCATTGGTAGTAGTGCCCAATAAAAATGGTAAGTGGAGGATTTGTGTTGACTACAGACAATTGAACAAAGCAACCCTCAAAGATTATTTCCCACTACCATTTATTGACCAAGTGCTAGACACATTAGCTGGGAAATCATCATTCTATTTTCTTGATGGTTTCAGTGGCTACAACCATATCAGGATAGCCTTAGAGGACCAGGACAAAACTAATTTTACTTGTCCCTGGGGCACCTATGCTTATAATGTTTTGCCATTTGGACTTTGCAATACTCCAGCTACATTTCAGAGAGCTGTATTAGCTATTTTTGTTGATTTAGTTCATGATTGTGTTGAAGTTTATATGGATGATTTTCAGTGTATGGTGATTCATTTGAGCATGCATTAATGAATCTTGAAAAAGTTTTGAAGAGATGTATTGAAGCTAATCTGTCCCTGAGCAACGAAAAGTGTTTTATGATGTTAAATGAAGGGATAGTATTAGGACACTGTATTTCTTCTCAAGGCATTAAAGTTGATCCATCAAAAATCCATATCATTGTCAATTTGCCAATTCCGAAGACTCAAAAAGAGGTAAGAAGTTTTCTTGGGTATGCAAGCTATTACCAAAGGTTTATTGAACATTTTAGTAGAATAGCTTTACCTTTGTTTAAGCTTCTAGCCAAAGATGCACCTTTCAACTGGAATGATAATTTTCAGCAAGCATTTGAAATACTCAAAGAAAAGTTATCAACCACACCAGTCTTAAAAGGACCTAACTGGAACCTACCATTTCACATCTTTACAGATGCATCTGATACTGCAGTAGGTGCCTCAGTAGGCCAAAAAGAGGAGTCTTGTCATTATGACATCTATTTCATTAGTAAAAATCTAACACCTGCAGAATTAAACTACACAGTCACATAAAAAGAAATGCTTGCAATCATACATATTGTGAATAAATTCTGACATTATATAACTGGTTATGAGGTTTTTGTACATACTGACCATTCTGCCATTAAGCATTTAATGAATAAACTAGTAACTAGTGGCAGAGTTACCAGATGGTTGTTATTATTACAGGAGTTTAACATCACAGTGTTAGATAGACCAGGTAAGGAGAATCAGGTGGCAAATTTTCTTTCTAGACTGCAAAATCCAGGTGAGGTTGTTCCAGTTGAAGATTCTTTTCCAGATGAAAATTTATTTGCAATTTCAATAATGAATCCTTGGTATGCTGACTTGGCCAATTATTTGTCCACAAGAAGAACACCTCCATATTTTACTCCAAAGGAAAAGAAGAGGCTAATCAAACAAAGTTCTCGATACTCATGGGTTAATGGAGATTTATTTTACACTGGTTATGATATGATTATTAGACGATGTGTAAGAAATGATGAAATAATTGATATTTTAAAATCTTGCCATGATGAACCATGTGGTGGGCATTTTGCAGCCAAAAGAATAGCATTCAAGATTCTTAGTCTTCGATATTACTGGCCATCTTTTTTTAAGGATTCCAAGAAGTACGTGAAGAGTTGTGATAGCTGTCAAAGAATGGGTAGGCCAACAGCTATAGACGAGATGCCACTTCAGCCTCAAGTACACCTAGAGCCATTTGAAAAATGGGCTCTAGATTTCATAGGACCCATTAATCCAACTTCCAAAGGTAAGAAGTACATCCTAGTATGTACTGATTACGTGACAAAATGGGTTGAAGCCAAAGCACTAGTCCGGGCAACTGAACAAACAGTGGTAAACTTCCTTTTTGAAGAAATTTTTGTAAAGTATGGAGTACCAAGGGAGATAGTGACAGATCAAGGTACTCAGTTTACTTCAAAGCTAGTTAAAGACATCACAGAAAAATCAAATCAAGCACAGAAGAAGTACACCTTACCATCCACAGGCCAATGGCCAGGTGGAATCCACAAATAAAACATTGGAAGGAATTATCACTAAGATCGTAGCAATGAACAGAAAGAATTGGGAAGAGAAGCTCAAAGATGCACTCTGGGCTTATAGAATCACGTGGAAGAATACTACAGGATTTACACCATATCAGTTGGTGTATGGAAAAGAGGTAATGCTTCCTATTGAGTTTTAAATACATACTTATAAGATGGTTGCAGATTTAGGACTTGATCTTAATGAAGCACAACAAGAAAGAATTCAGCAGTTGAACCAGCTGGATGAAATGAGGCAGCAAGCAAAGGAGACAACACTCCTAATGCAGAAACAAAGGAAGCAGTGGCATGATGCACATATAAAAAAGAAATAGTTCAAAGAAGGAGACTGGGCTTTACTCTTTGACTCTAAATTCAGAGATCATAAAGCCAAATTTACCACACATTGGATGGGCCCATATGAAATAGTTCAAGATTATGAGAATGGATCGGTCAAGCTTATTACCATTGATGGATACGGTCACCCCTTTCTTGTCAATGGCCATAGGTTGAAACTCTATCATAAGCCCATCACCAAGGAGGATTTTCTTCAAACTGTATCTCAACAAAAGGAGGTTGAGATATTGCAGCCTTCAACTGTAGTCTCTCTACCTTAGTTCATTTCATTTCAATTTAAAAATAATAATAAAAATAAAAATAAAAACAAAAAACAAAAAACAAAAAACAAAAACAAAAAACAAAACAAAACAAAACAAAAAAACAAACAAACAAAAAAACAATTAAAAAAAAACAAAAATAAAAATATAATGGTTTAGATGTGAAAACCAGACTCTGGCACACTCTAACCCAGAATTCTTACTTGAAAACCAATTCTTTGGCTGGTAAGAATTTTTGTTCTTTTTGTTTACTGTTTGGTTCATCGATTCAATAATGACTTGAGGACAAGTCAAAGATTTAGTGGGGGAGAAGCATCAACATTTTTGTTTTCCTTATCTCATCTCCTCATTGTAAATTCTCAAAGAGTTTCTTTCAGCACTTCAGTATTTCAATAACGAAGTTGTTTTTGTCTTTGTTCTAATCAGAGGACTTGTTTAAGCAATATGCAGTGGGACCTGTTCAGAAGACTATGTTACCAGCACCAACATTAGAGGGACCTGTTCAACAAACACCAAAGGGACCTGTTAAAGACTGCTATCTCAAGCTACTTCAGCAAAGCTTCAACAAAGTTTCAACGGAGTTCAAACGTTGCTTATCACCGAGGCTCCATCAACACCAAAGATCAAGGAAGTTGCACACATATAGTTCTTTTCTAGATTTCAAAGAAGCTGCACAAACATTCTCCAGATCTCAGAGGGACCTGTTGTATCCAAATTCATCTCAGAGGGACCTGTTATGGACAGTGAAGATTAGTCATATTTGAACAAGAAAGATCAGTCCTACCTATGCATGCCAACTCAACTCTTGATCAACCAATAAAGTGTAATGTATTATTGTAATTTTTATTTTTAACATTTAAATTCTTGGATTATTTTAGTGTTAAATGTGATGACTATGACTGCTTATGATCAATTTCAAAAACACCCCTACACCCATCACCCTTGTCATATTCCTAATTCTTATCATTTCCCAACACTCTAGCCTATCCCCATACTCCTCCTATGATTTTTAAATCTTCTATTACACCACCCTCCAAGCCTTGTTATTAACTCCTCATCGGCCATCAAACCTTACTATCGGTCCAACATTCTCCCTATTCGGCCAAGTACCAATGAGCAAGGGACAGGTGGTGAACCATTGGAAATCCAAGTGTTACACGATTTCATTCATTGTTTTTGAATCGGCCAAGTTATAACATGATCGTTCGACCCAAGTCGACTCATGCAAACAACTATCCATTATCATACTCCAGTACTCCATACATGCTTACGGTGTTCTCATGATGGTACTCATACAACCCAGTACAGCTACTCCTCTGTCTTTGTAATATGAATACGCTCTGTTATTATCATTATAGTGAATTGGGTCAAGTCGGTTGTTAAAGTTCCATTTCATTCTCAGTTGTAAAAAGGGCGTTCCATACTGGTAATTCAAGTGCTGTGATTTCAAAAAAAAAAAAAAGAGGCCGAGAACAGCAAGTGCTACGAAGGGAGCATAGTAATTGGGCTCACGAGTTTCCACCTCCGCCATAATTCAAGGACATTCATCCAGTCGCTGCCTAAGCCACTGAAGGAGTTGACCCCGAGAACAGAGGGCGCTACCTGGTCGGTTGAGTGAAGTGAAAAAAAAAGGTAACAAATCAAGAGACCCTTGTTGAATTATCAAGCATAAACTAAGAGGGTTAGAACATAAGTTTCTTTATCAAAATGACTAATAGAGTAGAGCCTAATGTATTTGATAGTTCCCAGTACCATGATGATTGTATTACAATTTTAAGAGAAAAACAATGGCTACCCTTCTTGGAGAAGTTTAATGGGAGCAATGAAGAAGTAACTAAACAGTTTGCCTTTACATTTAATGGAGAGAAAGCATTGATAGAAACTTCTCATTTAGGATTTCAGAAGACACCATAGCACAATCCTTGGGGATCAGCCCAGAAGGAGAAAAATATTTCAAAACGAAACAATTCAAGGAAAATTCATGGAGCCAATTCATGTCCAGGTCGAGGGTTTCATCTGTTAACTGGAAAAAGGGTGTCCCTAGGAGCTGGCTGATGCATCCATGGGATGAAATGGTGTATATCATTCAGAAATTTGTTACGTGTGAGGGTCATTACAACATAGTCTATTTATACCACATCAAACTCCTATTTCATTTAAAATGGTAGTGCACCATTAGTTTACCCTATTTCCTCTTGCAGAGCTTGACGAAGATGTCAAAAAATATCCAAAAGCAAAAGGGTAATGAGGACAAAAGCTTGTATCATTTTGGGTTAATTAAAATTCTCATTGAATTTGAAGTGCAGAAAAGGGGAAAAACATGGAAGGAATTTCTGGTTGCCAATCAAATCAAATATGGAGAGGATGAACAAGAACAGCAAGAGCACTCAGGATTTATGCTTGCCATTGATGAAGAAATCCCTGTGCGCAAGTCAAGCAATGTCCCTCCACCCAGCAATAGTGTAAGGACGAGAAAGATGAGGCAAGAAGCTACCCAGAAAATTGAGCAAGACAAAATTTTCACTACATATACAAGAAGATCCAGGAGAGTACAAAAGACCCAGCCACAAGAAAATCAACCAGAGTCAAATGCACATGCACCGATGGACATCGAGAGCAGTGCTCACTCACAGCCTGGACCGGAGGCCGAAATGGAAGTTGAGAGCAACAATAGGAAAGGAAAAGAGTCACCACCTGCAATCAATAAACAAAGGAGGCTGGAAAAACAAATTGAAAAGTTAAAAGAAGAACTGATGGAGGCCAACATGCTAGAGAAAGTCATCAAGAGGGAGAACAAAATGTTGAGAACTTAGAGTAAGAAAACCCAGTAGAAAACGAGAAGCTTAAGGAGCAAATCAAAGAGCTCAAGGCTGAAAAAACTGACATTTGCAAGTGGGCAACCAAATGGTATACTCAAAAGAATGCCCTCAAGGAGAAATACAAGAATTTGAAACATGAGCTCCACATTCAGAAGGATGCCCAAGCTCAGAAGAACATAGATGCATTGTTAAAAGCAGCAGAGGTACAGGCAGGAACAGAGTATAGAGGCAGCAGATCAGGATTAGCATGAGGACATGCTAAATCATTGAGCTTGGGGGAGATGTTGGTACCATTTCATTGCCATATTTTTCTTCTAGAAACACCATCATTTGTCTATCTTTTTCCTCCATAGGCCCCTTATATCCATCGAAATTGATTAATTAATAGAATTATAGTTGTTAGTTTACATTAAAGTTAATTTATGAATTTTTATGTTAAAAATTAGGAATTTTCAAGAAAAAGATTACAGGATGTCATAACTTCCTGTAACTGGTTTATCATCTGACACATGGCATGACAGGCAAGCCAAAGCAATGGATAGGAACGAGATCTGGAATGTACATGCATGGTGAAAAATCGATTCAACAGAAAATCAAAAGCTCTTGGTTATGAGGTCAACGTTGGTCAAACCCCAGCCTTTTGGTCACAAAGGCAGCAAAAAGCCATGGTTTCCCAAACCGGTTTCGTTTTGCTTTTGGAAATCGGTTTAGGTTAGAAAGGACCGAAAATCACTCTTTTGTAAAAGCAGAAACATCTACTTAATGAATGTACATTCGATTTAGATAGGGACAAGGAGATAAAGATTGTGTATTGTTTTGTTTCGAGGAGAATTCCGATTACGATTATTATCTTTGTGTATTGTTTGAGAATCTTGTATGTGATTGCAATATACATAACTTAATTATAGTTACCGTGTTACTCCAACAATGTTTATGCATTAATACTCTTGTTGCTTGAGGTTACTTCAGTGTGCCATTGAAGCGTGGATGGGCCCTACGCAGATTGGTATACTGTTAATTTCATTTACATAGCGTTTTTGAATTTGAATAGAGTGCATAGTGTTTAGTGTTATTTCCATGTTTATGATTTTATCGATTTGATTAGAAATTCTTGCAAATGGTATTTATGGTGATAGCTTAAAAGATTTGATCATTAGATCATTGAACCATATCTTGTAAGAGATTTGATCCATCGTTAGATTTTAAAGCATCTCCATAGACTCTGTTTTCATGCATTTAAAATTCAGTGTGCGTTTGATTTTTCATGAACGCTCAAGTGTTAGCTAGAAAGAGCTTTTGTGCATAACATCCTTGTAAGAGGATTGAAAACTCAGTCTAGCAATACACTGTATCTTTAGGACAGTTAGATAAACTAGGTGATCTAAGTGTTAAGGTGAGAGGAAACATATCTTAACCTCCTATAAAGGAGTGCTGTAGCCTGTCACAGTAGACACTTAGTTAGGAATCCTTTTATGTCTATAGACTTTAGACACGTGCCTCTAAGTTTACCTACCTTAGTTGATAATAAATCTAGTCTAATCTAGCACCCTAGATTGGCCACTACAACGATATTTCATGTATCGTGGTGTTTGAGTTTTCGGGTCCGCTCATTTGGTAAAACATGGAAAATTAGTGGAAAAATCTCTCTGTTTGTATTGCAATTGTGATACGACAAAGTCTCGATCTAGATGCGATTGTAATAAAACCCTGTCTAGATGCGATATTTCATTTAATCATTTGGAAAGGTTTTTCAAGTCCATTTCTTGGAAAACCTATGATTATAATAAGGAAAGGGCCATGTGTTAAAATTAAAACCCGTATCTCTCAATGACCCAGATCAAACCTGCCCAGATCAATGGTAGAGGAAAACTTCGGACCCCCCTGAGCTCCATTTCAAATTATTCAAGGCGGGGGGGGGTCCAAACTCAAAGCTACGTGTCATCCTCTATTTCGGACCCTCTCCCTTCTCATACATTACTGTAGCACCCCCAGGAAATGCAAATTCTTTTTACTTTCAAACCCGACTCCACCTCGACTTCATCTCCCTACCTTCAGTCCTCAGCTGCCACGTGACCCCTCTCAGTATCCAATCATAGTCTGAATGAATCAGTACCCCTGTCTTTCTTTTAACAGAAAAAACAATAGTAAAGGAAAAGAAGACAACGAGGACACATTCAAAGTATTTTAATCAACAAGTATCAAATGGAAAAAGGACAACAAGATGAATACCATTACTTATTCAACAACTAAAATCATCAAACACAATGCGCTAGAATAGTGGGACAACGAGACACACATGCCAGAAAATCAATCAACATTGCTCGATTAAAGGCCCAGTCACTACCAAAACGCCCAGAAACAACACCAGAACACAGGCGACTGATATTTTTTAGACAATTTAGTCTATTTTCATACCTTTTTTGTAATAAAATCTTGAATTATGTTTCAAGATATTTCTTTTAGATATTCGTACTAAATCTTGATAATTTGAATCAATATATTTTTGTAAACAAGTTATAAATACTTCATCCTTTGAAGTAATAGAGGTTGGTTTTTGTACAAAGAATACAATTGTATATTGTTGAAGCATCAACGGATTTTCCAAGTTATACATAAATATCTTTCACAGGATTCTTGTGTGAAGTTGTTGGTGAAATGCATCTATCATCTTATGTGTTTATATTTCTATGTTTATAGCACATATTTCTTTTCAAATCTGAATTATTCAATAGATAAGTAAAGGGCATAATTTGTTTAAATCTACACTCTGCACCCGACTACGAATAATTTTAATGTTTTCTTCTAATCTTTAAATATATAATTCAGGTAACAATGCTCTATATTTTAAGTGAACCTTAATCTATTCTTCTTCTCCATTTCACAGACCTTAAAGAATCCATTCGGGTTGGCTAGCTACCCTGCCCTGTGAGATCTATCTATAGACACTGCAACCAATTTGTATTTTATGTAATAGACTCCATAGCCCAATGGTAATCTAGTTATCAAACAACCACTCAAATACAAATCAAACCTTAAACTTCATAACTAGCCTAATATTTAATCCAACAAAGTTAAATTTGACAGAGAGAGCTCTCTCTGAAGCTATCAGGGCTAGATCCCAACTTCCAAAGTTAGTTTGTGGTTACCTTGGTGATTTTATTCTGCAACCTCAAAAAATTACTGAGTGCTAACACTAGCCAAGGCCAAAACCTCTCCTAGAGAGGAAAACTCACAAGAATTCTTCTCTTCTTACATAATATTCAAATGACGAATTCCAAGACAATAGACCCAAGACCAAGAACCATCCAAGACCAAGTCAAAATTTCCTTTTGACGAGCTTCTCTTTCACAAAGTCAACCCAATTCAAACGTCTCCAAAACTGTTGCAACTTCTCTTATGATCACAAGTTCGAACCTGCAGCTTTTTGACTGAAATTTTTTGCCTTACAGCAAAAAGACTAGCTCGCACATGTGAATGAAAAAACGGAAAAAATAGTATTCTTCTTCCTTTTCTTCGGGTGCTCCTTTCTCCTTAGAAAATAAGCTTTCAATCTTGATCTCTTTGACACCAAAACTCATCTTCTTTAGGTAATTTCAATTTGGACTTTGCTGCAACAAATGATGCCCTAATTCCTTAGCATGTGTGAGAGGATGTAGCTCAAAAATAGACTTCAAAACTTCGTCTTCTCTTTCTTGAACTTTTCTTTTCCTTTAGACTTATTTATCTTTATGATCTAACTTCTTCTCTTGCTTAATTGAATTTCTTGGATGTGTACTTCAAATGAGGTTGAATGCACTTATATATAGGCTTTCAAGGGAGCCCTAATGAGGTTGACTTTATTGTTGTAGGTTGAATTGGTATTGGAGGGAGACTTCTGACACTTTTGACTTATAATAATTTCTTTAGACTTGATACATGATGCCTAATAGGGTATTTTACATATTCCAACTCATTTTTTACTTCTTTGACTCTATGACCAAACCCTAGAAGCATAATGGGTGCTTAACCTAAAAACAAAAGACCTAGAGGATGAAACCCATGCTATAAAAATAACAATAATAATTTTTTTTTCTCTTTTACATCAAATACATAAAATAAAGATTACATAAGACATTATAATTTCCTAAGAAGATTTGGATTGGTAAGCCATCTCATAAGCTATCATTTTAACTTATATAAGTGCATCTCATCATATCAACCAACATTTTCATATAACAAGTCCTTGACTAATAACTAAATCTCTCCACTAGATTAGAGGAAAAATGATGGGGAGAAAAATGATTTATAGAAACCTTCATCATTGTCTGTCAAGGCACATACCCCATCTATATGTTCACAAGGCATGTCCTTTTAGGACAATTCCAATCTTATATTTCTATTTCCTCAAGGAATTTCCTCTTCAACTACTCTTACCTATTGGATTCCCTACCTCATCCTCAAAGAGTATATATATTGGTCTCAGATGCTTACCTAATACTCCATTCTTTCTTCATAATGTGAAGACAAGAATTATGAGTCTATATCTCCTTCTCAACTAAGGAGGATCTACTCATTCCTATAAAAGCAATATACCCAAGCTCCCTCTTAAATAGGGACTTGTTTCCAACAACAACCATCTACTCTTTGGTGGAGATCATAGTACTATCAACTGCTTGTAGGGATTCTCAATTTTGCATCATCATGTCATGGATGAACTTCAACTTCTTCATCATGGAGCCATCTTCTTCTAGAACTTTTTCATCATGGAGCCATCTTCTTCCAGAACTTCTTCTTAGGGTTTCGGTCATCATCACTTCCCTTCAACGAAACATAGTGTTGAACCAATAGTAATTTCATCCTTCTCTTCATCGAAAAGTGAACTTCTTCTTCATCATCTGGCTATCCTTCATACTGCTACCTCTTTCCAAGTCATGTTCCTTCCACAATTTTCCATCAAAGTCTATGTGTACCGATTGTAGGTGAATTTATACAACCCTCTTTTGGTAGCCCTGTTCCAACCAAACCAGATGCTTTCTTTCAAAAATAAAAAAAAGTGAACTTCCAAAATATAATTACCTCTTCATGATCGATTTTTTTCATAATATCAACGTTTGCAACATCAACATCGTGAATATTATTTGAACCCATGTCCAAGACATTTACAATCAATATTATCTTTATTCATCATACTTATTAGTGTCTTCATACCTTCTTCATGGAGATGTCATATCTAATCCTTTTAATTGTTATCAGATGTTGATTACTCATCTTATCTCAAGTGGATATATGCACATATTTATGAATTCTTCTTCCAGCTTCATCATCTATTGCTTGCTTGGGATCTTAATACATAATTCCTGCACTATAGGAATAATGGTTATCAACGACCTAATATTTTTCATGAGGTCATATAATGTTGATTCCATCATGTCTTAATATAGAATGGTTCAAGGCATATAGTATTTATGCCTTTACGTATCATTCATAAGGAAGAACCCCTTCTTCTTCAACCACACTATACAAAATTCTAATCATTCTATCCAAAATTAAGTGAGGACATGACTTTATCCATCTATAAAAGTTAACAAAATATTCATACCTCATTCTTCATATGATCATCTAGGATTCCTTCAACAACTTCACTTTTCTTGTATGAAGATGAAAATATTTCAACTAAATTGTCATGCTGCACTTCTTTGTCATCATACCTTCATCTTTCTTAACTCTGGATCCTACACTAGGTGGAATGTATACTATCTATGTGACACTTGCTTCATTAAGTAGAGGTGAATCTTTTAACAAAGATTTGATGGAGTATCTCGATGATCCTTATTCTGCAAATGCTTCTATATAATGATGATGAGGTGTGTTGATAGTCTTTTATTTCTATCTTTCTAGATGAATTACTTCAACCATACAAACTGCTACTTCGACTATCCTTTCATGCTTCTATGATGTCATTGCAATACTACTATACCACAACTTATCGTGATTATAATGCTTTCTATGATGACTTGTTAACTTCTATATACTAAAAAATAAACAAACTGTATGTGAGACACATTTTAATAGTAGAGTTCTTTTACTTCTTCCTTCTTTTACTTCTTTTCTTTTGGTTCTTTTACTTCTTCGGTCACATAGGCTTCACTTCTTTCCTTTCTTTTCTTGTTTCCCTTATTGAGTTTAGAACAATTCCTTATGAACTTCCCATATTCATTATATTCATAACACTGAATTTTAGACATGTTAATTTTCTTTTGAAATTTCTTTCAAGGCTCAAATTTTCCAAGCTTCCCTTTCTTCCTTGTCATGGCTACATATGCTTGAGTTTTTTATTTGATCCAACATAATTCTTTGCCTTTAATATGGTTTCTTCAATATTACATAATGACCACATATCATTGAATGGAGTGGATTCCTTCTTTCCGTATATGCTTGATACAAGTTTCCCCATTCATCTAGTAATGAATTAAGTACAAGGGTGGTCATCTATGGATCTGACATTGTTTCTCCTAGCTCTTATAGTTGATATCTTATTTGAGATACCTTTATGAGGTACGAGGCTACCAATTATTCCTTTGGAACTTTAATCTTGTATAATTTAATTCTTAACAATATTATTTCTCTTTCAGTACTTACATAGAACAATTCCACCAACTTGTCATAGCTTTCTTTTGATTTCTTCAACTTTGCTACATAGGGGATGAGATAATCCTTGATTGATTTAGTGAGGATTATTTGAGCCCTTATTTATCCTTTCATATACTTTGATAGCTATTAAGATTGTTTTTGTGGAGGTTTGGTGATTGAGTCGTTGACATATTTAATAACTTCATTTTCTATGAGAATCAAATCTATTCTCTTCTTCCATGCAAGGTAGTTCGATGTTGCAACAAGTTTGTTGTTCTCCTTGCATAAAGAATTCATTTGTTTTGTAGATTGATACATGAAATATAAAGTACTTATTTTTCAAATGAAGATGCCTCCTTGATGATGTCCTCCACTAGATGCTTCCTTGATGATGTCTTCCTTCTTCAAGAATGATAATGCTTCTTATTTTAATAGAAGGAGATATGTTTCTCTTCCTTCAAAGATGTTTGATATGTGATACATTCTTCAATGCGAGGGAGATCACTTTCATTTTGGTGATGAAGTGCTCTTCTTGCTTCCTTTGGTTGATGATTGTAGAGTGTGGAGGCTTCCAAGAACACTTCAGGTGTGTTGAGTCCTTCCTTCTTTGACTAGAGATAGGGTCCTTAAGGTCTTGTTATTTTAAGAGTTCTTCCTTCAAGATGATACAGTCTTTGTGATGCATTGACTAGTCCTCATTGATGATATTCTTCTTATATTTTGGCACTTATGTGTCCTTCAATTGAGTGATCTTCAAGTTGTGTTTCCTTGTCACCTTAGCTTTGATACCATGTTGAGAAATCTATGGCACCTAGATTAGGGTGATTTCTCTTTACTTTGATAACTACTTGTGATGTCCTTTACTTTAATTTGATGTACTTCTAGTTAGCTTATTATTTAATTGATTATTATAGTTTTCTTATTATCAAACCATTAATACCAATATAACAAGAGGACACAAGATATAGGCTTATAGTTAGGGCCAAATCCTCTCCTAGAGAGGAAAACCCACACAAAATATTCTCTTCTTATAGAATATTCAAATGATGAATTCCAAGACACTTAGACCCAAGAACAAGACCCCTTTAAGACCAAGTCAACATTTCCTTTTGATGAGATTATATTTCACAAATTCAACCCAAGTCAAACTTATCCAAAACTGCTGCAACTTCACCTCTGATCACAAGTTCAGACCTACAACCTTTTGACTGAAAGTTTTAGCCTTACTGCGGAAACCCTAGCTCGCATGTGTGGATGGAAAGATGGAAAAACTGGTCTTCTTCTTCCCTAACTTAGGGTGATATTTTCTCCTTATAATTTTATATTTTAAGATTTATCTCTTTGACACTAAAACTCAAATTCTTTAGGTAACTACACTTTAGAATTTGCTACAATAAATGATGCCCTAATTTCTTCGCACATGTGAGAGGATGTAGCTCAAAAAAAAACTTCAAAACTTTGACTTCTCTTTCTTTATCTTTACTTTCCCTTTAGAATTATTTCTCCTTGTGATTGAACTTCTTCTCTTTCTTGATTGAATGTATTGGATGTGTACTTCAAATGAGTTTGAATGCATTGATATATAGTATTTCAAGGGAGCCATAATGAGGTCAGCGTAATCATTGTAGGTCGGCTTGGTCTTGGAGGGAGAATTTTGACACTTTTGACTTACAATAAATTCTTTTGACTTGATACGTGATTCCCACTAGGGTATGTTACACATGACAATGAATTTTTGACTTATTTGACTCTATGAACCTAGAAGCACATAATAAGTGCTTGACCTACAAAAAATTGACCTAGAACATGCAACCCATGCTATAAAAATAACAATAATAAATTTCTTTTATTTTTAAATTACATAAAATACATAAAATCAAGATTACATAAGATAATATGAAGACAAATCCTAGTTACATATCTCAACTGTTGAGAAATGGCAACAATAAATTCCAGTTTAATTTGTCCTTGAATTAAACTGTGAATTAAAATAGAATTATCTTCTAATAGAAATTTGAAAATAGTTAATTAAGTTTAATTAACATAATTAATTTAGGAAATTCGAATTGGAAGTCTTTTAGAAGACATGCATATGTTATCCCTAACTTATAGGAGTTCATGATGAGTTATGAATGAGTTGTAATTAGTTAACTTAGTCTATTGAGTTAAGTCTAGTTAAATTAGTTCCAATCAATTTCAGGAACTAATACTGAGTAAACAGTCAGTTGGGACATTAGTGACCTAACTAGTTCTACTCTAGTTAACTGGAGAATCCACCATCAGAAGCTCATGCATGTTGATTATGAGGAAGACCCAGTTGAGACTAGAGTGTAGGGACAATGTACTATTTGTTTTAGATTTTTTCTGAGTTGCACTGATAGTGCATGCATTCAAGAACTGATCCTTGAGGGATTGCACTATTTTTAGAGGCTTTATTTCCATTTAAATACAAGCTATCCTTCATAAGAATTACACATTGGAATAGAGACTTGGAGAGCTTGTGAATTGGCTAAGATTTGGCCTTGAGCTTGCTTATGAGTTGTTATTGAATTTGCTGAGTGCTTGGATTATTCTAGTGAGGATAGGCATTGTAATTTCATCTTGATTTTCCTAATTAATACAAAATAGATAGTGGGGTTTTGAGTTGTGGCTTTCCCTGATATTAATTGAGTTATGTGCCTTTGATTCTCTTCCTCTATTGATTATTGTTTGTTCGATGTTTATGGGCTTCCACTGTAAAGAGTAGAAGTAGATTGTTGACTCTTGCTTTAGCAAATTACATTAGCTTGTGAATCTACAGGTTTTTCTACATGGTATTGGAGCAAGATTGTTTTTTGGGCCAAGAGTTTGTAGAGAATTTATGATAATTTCTATGTAACATTTTCATAAATAAATTGCATATTTGGATTCCTTGGGAAAATATACCCAAATTCAAAAACAAATTTGGCCAAATTGGAGTTCAAATGAGGGAGATATCGCTGATTTAAAATCAACTCTCTAGAGGAGATCTCGAAGTTTTGAGTTTTTGGGTTATATGTGAAAGTCGAATTTGCGTACATACTTCAGGATCGGAAGATGGAATTCCATGGGTTGAGGCTTGAGTATTCCTTGGAAGGAAGATCGAATTTTATAGCTTGGAGGGACAGGATGGAAGTTGTGCTAGAAGATAATGGCTTGAAGGAATTCATTGATCAAGAAGTCCCCAAGCCAACAGCTACGAATGCACAGAACTTGGTCGAATGGAAGAAGTGTGTGGCAAAGGCAAGGTAGATAATTCTTGAGGGAGTTCAATACCACATTGTATTGATTCTCCATGGCAAGGAAACTCCACATTCTATGTGGAAAACATTGACAGACTTGTATCAGAATAGCAGTGATTAAAGGAAGTTGGCACTGAAGGATAAACTTTATAAAATCAAGATGGAGAAAGGCGAGACGATTCCAAAGTACTTAACCAAGTTCAATCAATGTCAGGATGAACTTGGAAGTGTTGGAATCATAGTTTCCCAGGAGGATATGGTGATCCTTTATCTTCTTGGACTCCCAAAGGGTTGGCATAGTTATCAGGACTCTGTCAATGGTCGGGAGAAGCTGCCAGATTGGGAATGACTATGGTTGGATTTGATGCAAGATGAGATCAGGAAGAACACTAGGGACGACTCTTCATAAAAGATTGATGATGAAGAGAACTGTGCCTTAGAGATTAAGGCAAGGAAGGGGAAAGGTAAAATTTATTGTTCCAAAACATATTCTTATCATGGAGGTAAGAAGAAGGAAATGACGAAAGTTAAATGATTTCATTGTCACAAGATGGGTCACTTTTCTACAAATTTTCCATTGAAGAAGTCCAAGGAGAAGTCCTCAAGAGGAGCGTCGGGTGAGGCTTTTGCCTCCCAATTTGAATTGGACTTTTCCCTCATTGCATGAATGGTGTCTTCAATGATGGGAAGTGTCTGGTACTTAGACAGTGGAGCTTCTTTCCACATGACTGGTGACAAAGGGTTACTCAGTGAACTGGAGGAGAAAGATCTCAAGATGCATATTGAGATGGGTGATGACATTAAGTATAGTGTCACTGGTGTGGGCACTATTACTTTTCAGAGGGAGAATGCGGCTCCACTCACCTTGAAGAATGTTATGCATGTACCTAGACTAACGAAGAACTTGGTATCCGTTGCCATGCTTGAGGATAGAGGCTATGATGTGATCTATTCGAAAGGACAGGCGTTCCTTCGACACATAGCCACGAGTCAAGTAAAGAAGATAGGGATTCGAGTTGAGAATCTCTATAAGATAGAGATAGAGGATTGTGCTGCTTTGAGTTCAAAAGAGGAAATGATGTTGAGCCGAGACGTCGATGAGTTGTGGGACAGGCGATTGGGCCACTTGCATCATGGGGCTTTGAAGATATTGCAACAAATCTCTACCGGTCTTCCCAAAGGTACGCTTGAGCAAGTTGATACATGCAAGGTTTGTACTTTGGGAAAATACACCAAGTCTTACTTTGGAGATAGAGACAGTCAAGCAGAGTCTATTATGGAGAGAGTCCACTCAGATGTGTGTGGACCATTCTCGATAGTATCCACCGCTAAACACAGGTATTATGTTATATTTGTAAACGACTATTCTCGTAAATGCTGGATATTTTTCATGCGGAGAAAGGATCAGATATTCAAAAAAATTTGTGAATTCAAAGCATTGGTCAAGAAAGAGTCGAGAAATAAGGTTAAAGCTCTACGAAGTGATAATGGTGGAGAATATGTCTCCAATGAGTTTAAGAACTTTTGTGCAGTGGAATGGATTAAACGAGAGTTGACGACACCTCGTAACCCTCAACAGAATGGGGTTGTCGAGAGGAAGAACAAGGGCATAGTAGGGGAGCAAGGGCGATGTTGCATGATCAGGGCCTACCACTACACTTATGGGCTGAGGCATGAAACAAAATGATTTATGTTCAGAACCATAGTCCACATCTGATACTTGAGAGTAAAACACCAGAGGAAGCTTATTCCAGTAAGAGGCCAGATGTTGGTCACTTTAGGATTGTTGGGACATCGATTTATTGCCATATGACCAAAGATGCACGGAAGAAGATTGGGCCAACAACAAAGTTGGGGATCTTTGTGGGGTACACTGATACTCTCGAAAACTATCAGGTGTACATGCAAACTAGTCGGATGACAGTGGTTCGCAAGGATGTCAAGTTTGATGAGGAGAAGGCCATGCGAGTATCCCTTGAGAGGGAGCTTGAGCTATATGTGAAGGAGCAAATTTTAGTTCCTAAGGTTGAGGAGCCTCAGATTGATGTGGATCAACCAGATGCAGAGGTTCCGGAAGTGGAGACATCCACTCAGGAAGATTCTTCCAGAGAGGGAAGAAAGCACACTAGAGAGGCTGACAGATTGTTGGATGATGCACGAGAGAATGTGGGAGCACTCTCTTCTTAGCGTAGAAATAGGAGGTCACCAGAGAGGTACATTGGATACATGGAACTTATGGGTGCACGTGTTGTGACAGAGACATCTTCCTTTCAGGAAGCAGTGCAGCAGCCAGTTTGGGTTGATGCGATGGTGGAGGACTATGAATCCATAGTTTGAAACAGTGTTTGGGATGTGGTTCTGAGACTAGAGGACAAGTAATTTGTGAGCTCCTATTGGCTTTACAAAGTAAAGCAAGCTACATATGGTAGTGTGGAGAAGCATAAGGCCAGATTTGTGGCTCATGGCTTTTCACAGGTAGAGGGGATTGACTATGATGAGACCTTTTCGCATGTTGCAAGGTACTCGTCAATCATATCTATTTTGGAACTATCAGCATAGATGGGTTGAAAGATCCATCATATGGATGTGAATAGTGCCTGCTTCAATGGCATGATTGAGGAAGAGGTGTACATAGAGCAACTCGAAGGTTTTGAAATGTTAGACTGTGAGTCACATGTGTGTCGACTCAAGAGAGAATTGTATGGGTTGAAGCAAGCACCCCGTGCTTGGTATACTAGGATAGATAGCTACTTCATTGGGTTGGGCTTCAAGAAGAGTGAAGCAGATGCGAACCTGTATCACATAATGGTGGAAGGTAAGATTTTGATCATTATAATTTATGTAGATGATCTCATAATAACAAGTGATGAAAAGTTCATCAAATCTTGCAAGGAGGAACTTGCAATAGAGTTTGATATGAAAACCATGGAGCTCATATATTACTTTCTTGGCATGGAGGTATGGCAAGGAGATGGTGAGTTGTTTGCTTCTCAAAGAAAGTATGCCAATGAGATACTCAGGAGATTCCGCATGGACAGTAGTGAACCTAGGGAGACTCCTCTAACGGGTAACTGGAGGAAGAAGGATGCTACTTCAGGAGAAGTAGTGGAAGCTACTTTTATAGGTAGCTTGTGGGTTCACTCATGTATTTGGTGAACACATGACCATATATGTGTTATGCAGTTAACCAGCTTAGTCAAGCGATGGTTAGGCCTACCAAGCTGTATTGGAAGGCGGAAAAGCATGTATTGAGATACCTCAGAGGCACTACTCAGTTTGAGTTGTGGTACATACGGACAGAGGGAGTGAAGCTTCAAGGCTTCACCGATGTAGATTGGGCGGGGAGTCCATCTGATAGGAAGAGCACATCAGGAGGGATCTTTAGTATTGGGTCAACTGTAGTTTCTTGGTACAATAGGAAACAAAGATCGGTTGAACTCAGTTCGGTAGAGGCAGAGTACATGGAGTCAAGTAGTATGTGAGGCTATCTCAATGAGGAAGATCCTGGTTGGTTTATTTGGTCAGTAGATGGATTCGACAGTGATTTATTATGATAACCATAGTTGTATCAAACTCTCTGAAAATCTAGTTTTTCATGATCAGTCCAAGCATATAGATATCTAGTATCATCATCTCATAGATTGTGTATTGAGGCAAATCATGTTGTTAGATTACATTCCCACGGAGGAGAAAGATGCTGACATCTTGACAAAGGCATTTCCAAGATGTAAATTCGAGTTTCACAGAGACATGATCGGGGTAGTGGATAATCCCTTTCTTGTTGAGAGGAAGTGTTGAGAAATGGAAACAAGAAATTCTAGTTTAATTTGTCCTTGAATTAAACTATGAATTAAAATATAATTATTTTCTCATAACAATTTGAAAATAATTAATTAAGTTTAATTATCTTAATTAATTTAGGAATTCGAATTGGAAGTCTTTTAGAAGACATGTATATGTTCTCCTAACTTATAGGAGTTCAGGATGAGTTACGAATGAGTTGTAATTAGTTAAGTTTATTGAGTTAAGTCTAGTTAAATTAGTTCCAATCAGTTTCAGGAACTAATAGTGAGTAAACAGTTAGTTGGGACACCAGTGACCTAATTAGTGCTACTCTAGTTAATTGAAGATTCCACCATCAGAAACTCATGCATGTTGATTATGAGAAAGACCCAGTTAAGACTAGAGTGCAGGGACAATGTACTATTTGTTTTAGATTTTTTCTGAGTTGCACTGATAGTGCATGCATCCAGGAATTGATCCTTGAGGGATCGTGCTATTTTTAGAGGCTTTATTTCCATTTAAATACAAGCTATCCTTTTTAGGAATTACACATTGGAATAAAGACTTGGAGAGCTTGTGAATTGGCTAAGCTTTGGCCTTGAGCATGCTTATGAGTTAGAGATTGAATTTGTTGAGTGTTGGGATTGTTCTAGTGAGGAAAATCAATGTAATTTCATCTTGATTTTCCTGATTAATACAAAACAGATAGTGGGATTTTGAGTTGTGGCATTCCTCGAATATTTAGTGTTATGTGCCTTTAATTCTCTTCCTCTATTGATTATTGTTTTCTCGATGCTTCCCCTGTAAAGAGTAGAAGTAGATTCTTGTCTCTTGCTTTAGCAAATTGCATTAGCTTGTGTATCTACAGGTTTTTCTACATCAACAAATCCCATTGTGCAAAACCACAAGTGGATGAAAATTTGGTGAATGCAACAACAAAGTTTGCAGATGACAATGAAGCTACCATTGGAGCAACCATTTTTATGGCGAATCCAACAATTCAATTTGTTGATGTTCAGTTTTATGAAGACCAATTGGCTAATGATGAATGGTTGCATATGATGCAAGAAAAACATCTTATTAATAAATTGCTATTTAGTGAGAGAAGCCCACTTAGGTCCGAAAACCAAGTGGAAGAAAAACCTCTTTGAAGTAGGTAAAGTGGCAGATGTTGAGAACATAGTAGAAGGAGAGAAAGATCTCATTGCATAGAAGAAAGAAAAAAAACTGATATGGTTTTGCAAATATTTTTAATCCTAACATTGATTGATTTCCAGTGTGCAGGGAAATAAAACGATTACAAAGAAGAGTTAAATTTACTTGAAGCATGGCTAGCAACACCATGGTTTGATAAAGTCTATATATAAATTGTAGAAATGAATGTTGAAGACAACTTGGATGATGAAAACATCAATGGTATTTTTAGGTATTGGAGTCCTAAAGAGATAGAATTTTATTGTCATCTTATGTTACACCAAATTGATGATTATGATTTTAGTGATGAAGAGCACATAATTGAAGATAACACGTGGAAACAACCAACATACAAGCAAATTTTTAAAGTAGAGGAGATGCATGGACAATCTGAACAAACAATGGAATAACTGCACCAACAATTGAAGAAATTGAAGTTTGAAGCCTACAACTAAAAGACAAACTTGAACCAATTCAGAGGATACATGCTTTGGAAGAAAAGAAAAAGGAAAGGAAATTATCGCTGATGTCATTATTTTTTAAATTGTAAACCTAGTTGAGACTCAGAGTAGGAGACATCCTAGTTTAAATTTTTGTGGTTGTAATTAAGGGGGAGCGTTGGAGAATCTAATTTCAACTACCTACTAGGTGTCATAACTATCCATCTGAGTGTCACAGTCATTTAGAGTTCAGTCCAATTCAGTCTCACCATGGTAATTTATTACTGTTATCTTCTATGTAATCTATTTAACTATTATTGAGTAATGAGAATGGATACTTCTACTCCACACTCTTTCATTTCCTAACACAAGCAAGCCTCTTGATGTGATTTCTAATGAAATCGTGAGATTTATTTGGGGAAATTGGCTAGAAATTATGTTTATAAAGATCGATGGACCGAGAACATTAAGATATACACAAATGATGCAGGTAATAATAAAGGGGATGCAAATTTGACTCAGGAAGATCCATTTGCTACATACTCCATAGACGAGTTTTGTAATGGCTATATAATGAGGGTCAGAAGATAAGTGTAACAATGGCTCAAAAAATTCCACAAAGGACTCTAGTGTTTCAAGTTATCTCTACTCTCTCATCATTCATGATAAAAGAATTTTCAAGAAGGGTCAATGAAGTGTAATGACTGTATGTGCAAGTAATTTCAACAAAAGCTTGGAAAATATAGCTAACATTTACAAATAGTCCATCCTTTCTATCTTTACAGTGGTCAATTCTGATTGTCTAGCGCACTGTGATTGTTAGGTCCCTATACTACTAGTGTAACCCCTTATTGTTATTAGTACAACCCCCTTATTATATTTTTGTGCCCATGTAGTCCCCATATTGTTATTATTGTACCCCATAGAAGCCCACTATTGTTATTATTATGCCCTTACATTATTATTTTTATGTCGGCTCTGATTATATTATGGCCCCTCAAACTCCTATATATAAAAAGGAGTTCTTGTCATTTGTATCATACAAGAATTGTTCATTTGTGTAATGTAAAGGAGGTTTCCCCCTCAAAGAGGCAGAATTCTAAGGCGTTTATCTCTCTTTTCTATCTTTTTGTGAGCTGGCTTCATAACATTTGGTATCAGAGCTTTAGATTCTAGGGTTTCGCTGCTCCAAATAGGTCATCGTGGAATTTTCGCTATAACTATTTTTCTGCGACCTTTCGAAGCTAACAAGAAAACCCATTTGAGAGGAAATCTCGCTAAACCTCACGTCCGAATTCCAGATCTTTTCTCACTAAATTTTCGGTGATATGATCTAAGGAAGTTATGGTTTTTGCAAGCTCCATAATTTCATCTAAAACAGGTCATCGTGGAAGTTTCGCAATAACTTGTTCTCTATGAAGTTTCAGAAGCTAAAAGAAACCCACTTAAGAAGAAAGTGGTCTGAACCTCGGTTCTAAATTTCAGATCTTTTATCACTATATTTTAGGATATATGATTTGAGGAAGTTAGGGTTTTTCCAGACTCCCAAATTACATCTTAAACAAGTGACTTTGAGAAAATTATTATAACTTTCTCTCTGAGCATCAGATTGAAATTTTGTAAGAATTTACAGAAAGAGGATGAACTGTTGTTTCCTGTTTATATTTTTCAGATTCGAAGGTCAAAACAGTGACACGTGGAACTTCATACAAGTTTGCTCTTCTGAAACGGTAGATAATCAAGTCATTTTGGGAGATTGTGCATAACTCTTTCTTGGAGAATCCAATTTCAATCAGACTGGTGGCATTGGAAAGAGGACACAGAAGGCTACTACAAGTCGTGATTTCAGAACTGGAAATATGAAATTACCGAGTTACATTTGTTTCAAGATCAGGCTCCTAAAATCAAGAAAAGGCAATATGAGGAAGTTTGATGGCAAGGATCTGGTAAATTGGATACTACAGATGGAGCAATATTTTGATCTACATGAGGTGCAACTATTACAAAAGGTACGTATTGCATCTTCATATTTAGAACCGGACCAATTTTTATGGTATAAAGGGTTGTGTTCTCGTAAAGCACTTGTCACTTGGTCAATTTTCATGGAAGAAATGATAGCACATTATGAGGATACAAAGAGTAACACCTTCTTTAGCCAATAGATAAATATCAAACAAAAGGGTTCAATGGCAGAGCACATTGAGGATTTCAAAAAATTGAATATAAGGGTAAATGATATTCCAGAGAAGAAAAGTATTGATGTCTTCATAGGGACTTTAAAGCATAACATTCAACATGAGGTTTGTCTTTGGGAACCTGATTCATTGGAGAAGGCATTCAGGTTGGCAAGAAAAATTGAAAGCAGAATTATGGAAACAAGGAATCCTACCACTCACAACTAT